>JBBBDQ010000499.1:5102500-5365000 GCA_037127315.1 Ascarosepion bandense
GTTATGTAATTTATTTTGTGTTTTTGAAATCTAGGTAAATATCAAAAATACATATCTTGATTTTAGTGCATAATTGTGATACTCTTTAGCACCAAGGTTGTTGTTTTTCAGTAGTTATTATTGATAAAATGTATTTTGGCAAGCAGGCCTCTCATCGTAAAGTGCTCAATATCCGGGTGTAGATAGTGTTGATAGGTACAAAGAGTTTGTCTCTTTAATAGAGCAGATTCATGCCGACTTCGAAGTTTTGTGAGTACACCGTTATGATGTTCTCACTCATCAGGGCTGTGAGTCAGAACATCATAGTGTTCTCACAAAACTTTGAAGTGTGCATGAATTTGCTCTATTAAAGAGACAAACTCTTTGTACCTATCTTGATTTTACATATAAGAATTAAATAATTTCTTAAATTTTTATTTTGTTGTTAGTGAGGAGTTTTGTAGCCATTAAAATAGCTAAATCTGTAAAAAAAAAAAAAAAGATTGTTAGAGTCGCAGAGAGCCCAGTTCAATAGTAATCATCAATGACACTCTGAATTCCCAAACTACTATTAGTCTTTATTTTTACAGCTACCTCCACAGACCATTCAATTCTTGAGAGTAGTAGAGGGGTGTTAGCTGCTCTACGACACTTACTTTTCATCACAACACTCTATTTCAACAAACTTTTTAAGCACTAGAGTAAACAGCATGAAATTGATTACTTTTAGTTACAACACTTTTAGTTTTCAGTCAGTGAAGTGCCATATGTGATAAACACTTGAGCAATCATGTCTCAAAAGAGACAAGACTGACTGGGCAGAAGATTTTCCCACAGTAGGTTGCCATTATTTTCTGTGGTAGACTGGTTGCCAACCAAGCCTATAGAACACAATCAGTCCTGCTATTTAACCCATAGCTTGTGGGAGAAAAGCTTGATTAATACTTTTCCTAAGGGTATTTGCATGTAAGTAAATACAACGAATTCAACTGGAATTCAAACTCAGCTCTCTGATTTCTCATTCCAAGCTGATATCCATTGTACCACAATGCACTAAATGTAACAAAATGGAGTAAAATGCACATTAGAATAATTTTATTGAAAATCTTTCATCTAAAAATTACGAAAAAAAATAAGTTTTTTTTTAATGATGTAGATAATCAGTGTGAATCAAAAATAGAGAAGTAGCCCTTGATAAGATTTGAACTTGTATCCTTAAGAGCTCATTTGACATGAACGATTTTAAGCCATTGATAACCAACCAACAGGTGAAGTTCAAATCTGGTCATATAGTTAAATGACATATTTTTCTTTTTTTGTATTTTATATTATTTGCACTAAGTTGTAGTATCAATAATATTCTTAATTCTAACCAACACTTATATTCACTGGGGCCACCATGTGTCCTTAAGGACAAGAACAACTGTATTTTGGGGACTTATTTTTTTATGTTAATGATTTTCTCTAGTATTTTTGGTGTTAATAGTTTTCTCCAGTATTTTTTACTAGAGTTCATATAGCAATTTTTGATGTTAATGGTTTTCTCTCGTATTTTTTACCAGAGCTCATACTGCAAGTTTTGACACTAATGTAAAAAGTGTAAATGATTTGAAAGTTGCAATAAAATGCAAGTGAAGTTAAGTTGATAGAAATACTAGTCAAAAAATTTATAGTAATTGATATCTTGTAGAGTTATAAATATCAGTTGAAGTATTTTATTTATTAATATTTTACTAGTCTTTATCAATTTTTGTTGCTTTTTATTACATCCTGATCATTTACTTTATGGCTATTTGGTTAGTAGGCAGAAAATAAAGATATGGCCTTTAATGAGGTTTTCAATGCATGCAAAATAACCACTATATTGCAATAAAAAGTTGTAGAGTGGTCCAATGCAAAACAGAGTTATTGACAAAATAAGCAATAAAAAGAAAAGAACAGAGCAAGAATAATATAAAGCAAGATTTCATATGGATGTCATACATAACACCAAACTTGTTCAGAGATATCTAAATAATAGTCAGATGTATACAACCACTTTCTCAGATCAATGATTTGAATGAAGTCTGTAGTGAGGACAATCCTTCTAACCTCATGAAATGGTGCTAAAGAATACCAAAGAACTGTACCAAAATAACAAGAACCACATAATTTCAGGACTTTTGACAGCAGTAATTACTAAAATGGATATCACATGGAACTCAATGAGAAAATAATGATATAATCAAAAAGTTGACATTCCACACTAATTCAAATAAACTGCTAAGAAAGAAACCTTTGACAATGCTGGAAAGACTGATAACAGTTACTGGACTTGATAAACCTATTTTTCTGAAAAATTGTTTTAAGATAAATATTTATGGAAGGTTAGAAGGTTGTATGTTTGTGTGTATTTTAGGTGAAAGTGTGTGTGTGTTTAATATATAAACAAAGAAGATAAAAGTATACAAAACTTAAGTTTCAACTACAGATGTTCCTTTTTTTTTATGGTGGCTGTAGTGAAATGAAGTTCTCAATGTCTCTCAGGTATGTCCATTTCTTTTTTGGTTTGGAAGCAAGTTAGGATAACAATAGCTAAAATGTCAAGCTTAAGTCATTGTTTGCTTTTGATTTTGTCAAATGCACAGTATAGTAGGGACTGTTGGGAACCATTTGTGAGTTTAAAAAAACCCCACCATGGCACAATCTACTCCACCAGAAATTTGGAAACTGTATGCTGTACTGCTTAGAATTTGCACTGAAAACTCTAATACAAACAATTCAGTGTTTGAGTGCCAATCTGAGGACAGTGCAGAGGATTTGGAAAGAGTTGGATGGTGATTATGAAGGTGTTTAGAGTGATCACTAGTGATGGTGCTGTTATGCCTCCATTTATCTTCCCACAGGGCCTCAGACTCAACATGGAAACCTACATCAAATGCTTTGAGGAGGTAATGCTTCCCTGGATCAAGAGGGTTGCTGCTAGAAGACCCTATGTTTAGTAAAAGGACTCTGCACTATGCCACACAAGCAAGATAACCCAGTCATGGCTACCAGACAATTTCAGAAACCACATAACCCCTTACATTTGCCCACTTAATAATCCAGGAGGTTGCAGTCTAGGTAGTTATGTAAATTAGGACAATACACAACTGTTGTAACCATGTTAATTGCCTATGTGTTCATTTTTTGCTGCAAGTTCTGTGAATGCAGCCTTTTGCTAAAAATCCCTTTGTATAACAATCATAAAACTACCATTCCTAGCTGGTGGAGGGAGACAATTTTTATGAATAGCCGGATGTTTTGCATGATCTAGTTTCTGTAACTTAGAGAAATACCAATTTCTCACCTCTCTGATCTTTCTCTTATCACTTTTCCTCTATTTTCACATCTTCATTTTCTCTTTCTTTTTATGCAAACTTTCTCCACCTCTTATGCAAGATAAAACTAGTTTGTCTGCTTTTGTAGGTCAGTGGTCTTGTTAACTGCTCTGATTTTGAAGCCTGATTGGTCACCAGACATTACAGAAGCATAAAGCCAATTAAAATACTTTATCAGTTAATTCTCTCACCGTAATTCTTTCCTTTCTTTGTCATCAGTATTAATACCTCAATTTAGACCCCCCCCTCACCCCCCCCCCCCCCCCCCCCCCCCCCCCCCCCCCCGACAAGTTTTATCTTTAACCTGCTAACCAGATTGCAGGAAAGGGTTGATATTTTTTTATATAGCTTTTCAACACTGTGTGAGTTATCTAAAGCCAAAATCTATTTTGGATAGTAAGAATAATTCTTTTTTTTATTTTTGGGTGAATATTGCATTAACAATTTATTTTGAGAATAACAATGGTGTTTCCAGATACAAGTTCTACAGTTTAACTCTGAGCTCGAGGAGACAATGGATTCATACCTTTCCCAAGGGTATTTGTACGTAAGTGAACGTAACAAACTTGACTGAAGTTCAAACTTTCACCCACACATCCACAGGAAACAGTCCTGTGTCCCTTTAGATATGGCACTCTGAAGAAATCAATGACTTAATTTGTTACAATACAGACACATTTCAAGGATTCAAACAAAAGATATGATCATGCAAATTAAAATATCTAAACTTATTTATAAATGGAACTTAGTATGTGTGTATGTGCTTGTGTGTGTGTCCTTTACCTATAGACTCTGAAACGGCTGAACCGATTTTCTTGAAAATTTACACAGTTGTACTATAAGCATCTGCGAGAGTGTTCTTAGCTAGGTTTTGTGTCAAGGTACCTCCGATAAATATTGATAATCAAAAAAATCGGGTTATAGAAGGAGTGGTCCGATTTTAATCAAATTTGATACACTCGTAGACAAAGACATAAGAAACGATATTCAGAAGTTTCAAGGTTGCAGTTCTTACAATAGTGCAGAAAATCGATAATATATATATATAAAAAAGGCAAGATGTTTGTGTGTGTGTCTGTTTATCTGTCTGTATGTCCTTTATACAAATCCACAATTTTTATCCAATTCTCACCAAACTTCACACAAATAATTTTTAGGCTAAGTCTGAGCTCCAGGACCATGGATTAGTTTTAAATTACACCCAAGCAACACTGGGCTATACTGCTAGTATTTTATATTTTTAATTTTGCACATGTATATTGTTTGGTTTAGATTTTGTTGACTACACAGTGTGGTAGAGTCAGTTAGGTACTGTCTGTGAGAAAAAGAGCACCATAACGCAACTCACTCCTCCAGAAATTAGGAAACAGCATGCTGTACTGCTTGGGATTTACTCTGGAAGTTCCAGTAGAAACATTTCAGAGTGTTTGGATGTTAATATGAGAACAGTGCAGTGGATTTGGACAGAGTTGGATGATATATCCAATCAACATCATGGTGTTTGGAGTGATTCCTAGTGATGGTGATGTTATGCTTCCATCCTCAGACTAAACATAGAGGCCTGCATCAAATGCCTTGAGGAGGTAGTGCTGCTCTGGGTCAAGAAGGTGGATACTGGAAAACCTTATGTCTGGCAGCAGGACTCTGCACTATGCCACACAAGCAGGAAAACAGTCATGGCTGTCAAACAATTTCTGCAATCACATCATCTCTTACATCTGCCCGCCTAACTCTCCAGACTGCAATCCCCTTGATTATTATTTATAGAGTGCAGTTGATTAAGAGACCAACAAAACTCCTTGGAGTACCAAATTGAACTGAAGACAAGAATTATGGCCACATTCTTCAACTTAAACAAGGAGATTGTCCAGAAGAGTTGCAGGAAATTTCAATGTCACCTGGAAGCCATAGTTGAAGCCAACTGCAATTTTATTGAATAAATTTACTCTCTAGCATTTCAAGATATTTTTGTGTAATTTTATTAAATGTATCTGTTAAAATGAGATGTCAGTGTTATTTTCATTTTTACATAGTCTAGACACAGATTCATATGTACACAACCTACATATGTGTGTCTGTTAAAGATGACTCACAAAGTACTGTAATTAAGCTTTTTTAAAAAAATTCTTTTGTGTTTGTACAAGTGATTTCTTTTCTGGACACTGTGTAAAAACTGTTCAAAAATGAACTCACACATTCAGTTAAAAATAAAAATAACCCTTGATAATGGCTAAGAGAATAGCTGAAAGTGCTTGGATATGCAGAACTTTTGGACAGTTTGAAATTATATATATATATATATATATTATGCTCTCACACCCTGATTGAGAATTCTGGAAGAATGGTAGACTTTGGAAAAACAGTAGCTACTCTGGCATGTACGCATCGCTCATTCAGTAATGAATTAGAGAACTCTGGCTATTGGGCATGTATAATGATAATATACACGCTAAAAAGTCTGCCTTCTTCTACCGAGCGCCCATAGCCCAGAGGTAGAATCGCCAACTGACGCCAATTCAGTCGGATTTCAATCCTGGGTTAAAAAGCAATCGGAGTCTAAACGTACTGTTGAGCTGTGATACAGCAAAACAGATCTGTCTGCGGATGATTATATATATATATAACATCAACTCATATATGAAGTTGAGGATGGAATTTTTTTCGAAAGTAGTTTTAAGATTATTGCTTTCGTTTTTGTTCTCAGCTAAAATGAAAATATCATCTACATAGTATGGATATAGATTTACACTCAGATATAGCAGACATATATTTACATTCAAACTAATTGGAGTATGTATGGGAAACCCTCTTGGTCCATGCTTTTCTAACTATTATATGTCCCGTGTCAAAAACAGTTTTTAAACAAGTAACAAAACTGAATATATATGAGCTTAGCCAATAAAATAAACTTCTATTTTTGGATGTTCTCGTGGAGTCTCATAATAATACTTTCACTACATCACTATATAAAAACCCACTAGTAAAAATTCTTATCATCTTGATTTTACTAATTTTACTAAAATTGGTGTTATTAAAAATTTCCTTAAGAGAGCATATGAGAATTCATCTCACTTGCTTTTCTTCAAAGAACTCAATAACTTGAAACAAACACTTGTGAATAATGGCTTCCCTAAACATTTTATTGACCCCATATATAAGATGTTTTCTTTCTAATGTGATCAATAGTAGCAACAAACACACAGAAAAAAAACATCTTTAGTCTTATCTTGTAAGGGTTACAAAGGTTAGTGAAAAAAAAGAATTCATTGAACAGAATGAGTGACCATAAGCTAAGTACCCATACACACTCACCCACAAGCACACAAATATGTACACACATACAAACATATATAAATCCAAGGTAGAAAGTGGCATGTTGGTAAAGCCTTAAGGAAGATTCTATTAATCTTATCAATATTAAAATTAAAACTGATCTAGCCAGAGGGCTTGATGTAAATAGAATTATCTATTTACAGAGCCAAATATGTATATTTTTTTTTTCAAATAAAACTTTGAAATTCTCATGTGTCATATGATCATTTCTGTAAAGTAAACTCCTTTTGAAAAAAGAAGGAAAAGGAAAGAAATAAGAAAGAACAGTGGGAGTGGGGATTTAAAAAAAGAAGAGGGTAAGGAAGACAGAGGAAAAATAAAGAGAGATGGTGAAAAATGGATTCAAAATTGATCTTTGAAAAGGACATTTAAAGATTACATAGGTGTAAAGAAATCAAAGTGTCCCTACCCACTGTAACAATGTCTAGATGCCTATCTTCTAACATAATCTTCTCTCTCTTTCTAACGCCCCCTTTCACTGTTCTTTTTTTATTTCTTTCCTTTTCCTTCTTTTTAAGTGAACTTCAGGTGTATGAATTTTTAAAAAAAATTTTTTTCCATAATAAACATTTGCTGACAAAGTAAATTTACTTTGCAGAAATGGTCACACAACACGTAATTTTCAAAGTTTTATTTGGAATATACACACACACATCCATCCATCCATCCATCCATCCATCCATCCATCCATCCATATATACATACATTTTTTTTTTACAGCCAATCTACTCCTTGTCACTTATTTACTACTATTATTTTTTATTCCTTACAGAGAAGTCTCTAACAAAAGATGACATCTATAACATCATCTGCAAATGTGAAAAAGATTACAAGGCAGTCAAATATTATCTTAAAATATGATTCAGGGAATAGAAGAAAGGCATATCCAAAAAAAAGTATGTATTTAGAGTGAGAAGGGTATAATGACAAAGAACATCAGGTATTATATGGATGGTGTTGTCTGTGTAGCTCACATTGCTGGAAATGAATCAATTGATATATTCACCATCATTGACTGTGTAGGGAATACAGCCCTTATTCCCCCACACTTTTAATTTTAAACATTTGGCAATTCATGACAAACAACAAGGGATAAATAAACAAAGAATTTCCTGATATTTGGTAACAAAAACAGATAAAATTTATATTGTGAAATATTCAAAATGTGAAAATGATATTAGATGTGGAGAGATTGAATAGGGAATTAAAATGTGTTTAATAAATGCAAAGTTCATATAATTATGTATGAATAAATTATAAAGCATAATTATTCAACAACTTTTTGTTGAAAAAGTTGTTTTTAAATGAGTTCAAAGGATATGTCTTGAAAAACTAAAAGGTTAAAAGTTTTGTTCCTGTAAGTGAATATAATATTGAGTAAGTTGTTGTAATTTTGTGTTAAAGAGGTTCTTAACTTCATAAAATTCAACAATTTAGTCACGTGGACATCAGTAAAACTTGATTAGTAATAATTCTAACTGAGGATTGAAATGAAAGTTTCCTCCTTATATACAGTAAGATAGGATGAAGAGCACTTGTTCAAATTTTTGGTGAGATATGTAATGTAAAAAACATCTTCTGAGACATGTTCTCACGTGCTTCATATTTTGAGACCAACCGGTGATGACTAGTGCGAAATTCAACTTTAAAATTTTCCAATCTAGCATAACACGAGTTATTGTTCTGAAGCAAATACTATATTATTACATTTTTTTATCTGAACTCACAGCATGTGCGATAGGTAAATTGTCGCAATTTTTTAAAATTTAATATTGCATAGTGGATTCCACAACTGTTACAAATCTCGTGAGATGTTGATGGTAAGTTGACTAGAACCTCTTATTCAGACAAAGCACAAATAAAAAATGAAAAAAATAAAAAAATAAAAAGCACTTGAATTAAAATAAGAGAATATGTAATCCAGAATTAACCTTACTAAAACAAAAATGTTTTTCATTTAAAATAAGTAGGATATCTTTTTTTTTTTTTTTATTTTTTTTTATCCTTTAAATTGTTTGTGGTAAATTTCTTTCACCTTATTCTTAAAAGCTATACCTTCATAAAAAATCTAAGTAATTTTCCTTTCACTTTGAAGCTGCCCCTGTTGTTTGTGCATGAAGCAAAAAAGAGCCATATGTTTTAAAAGAAAATAAAGTTAAAAGGAATGTGATTATTGTGGTACGAAAAGGTTTCAGAAAAAATCAGATACTGTGTAAAAGGAACAATAAAAATTGGTTGGGTCAATAAAAATGCGGCTAGTTAAGTAATGATAGGGCAGTGAAGACCAACACCTTCCCCATCTCCGGCATCATGCCATTTTGTTATTACAAAATTGCTGTTTCGAAAAAATATGTGATGATCCTGTTTAATTTATTTTTGTTTTGTGCAGCTTTTTATAACCCTTAAAAACACTAGCTATTTTAATTTTTTACTTATTAATTTTTGAACATTTTTAGAGACACTTTTTTCTGGTTTCAATTTTAATTTTATTGTCAGTTTTTTTTTTTTTTTAATTCAACTTTAGAATTTGTTGAGCTTTTAAACAACGGCTTTTTTTTTTTTTTTTTTACTCCTTTTTAGTTTTTTCTTCATGCTATGCTGTTTTTTAAGCTAATAGTGGAAGTACCTGAGGTATAATTCAAATTGTGTTTTTGTGTTGAATGAAAGAAGAGGCGCGCTCGACTGCTTATTTCATAAAGGAAAGCCTTTATGATTTTTTCATTAACCTTTAAAAGCTAATGAATCACTGTCCTTCCTTTTTAGCTGCTACAAAAAATGGTATATTTTTCATGAGGAGGAGGGGAAAAAGTTATTTTATTGATTTCTTTTTAACAACCACCTCTTCACCTTCCATTTTCAATCATTTACTCACGAGAGAGTGTTCACTAAACTAAAATGATAAAAAATAAAAATCATTGACCGTTTTTTCCTCCTTATCAGCCTAGTTGAGTATTCTCTTTTTTTTTTCTTTGCAAAGCTTACTTTTTTTAGTTTCCAAGGCCAAACGAGAAGAAAATCAAGATAGACTCTACGATCGTGTCATGCCAACATTCTCAAGTAGAAGGTCCAGCATTCGAAAATTTAACTTTTTACCTGGGCTCGAACCCCAAAATTGGAAATATCATATGTAACAGTTGTAACTCAAACAGAAACACTAAAAACAACTTCAACTTTTGGCATTCGCACCATGTCAATTAAAAAATAAAGCAACGAGGTAGCAAACTTTAAACTTAAAAACTTTCTTTACAGTTCCCGAGTTTTGCAAAAAAAAACGTTCAGTAAAGAATAAAGATAATGCTCTTCAAAGAAAGATTTTTAAAAATCCTAAGATTGGTTTTTAAACTTTAAGAGAGCATTTATTTATTTTAATTTTAAGTGGAATTTACACACGAAATTAATTGTTGGAAACATATGATAAGGCCATAAATTACAACTGAAATGTTTTCAAGATGAAAAATAAGTAAAACAAGAAATCAAATTTGAAAGAATCGATAACTAGTATTTTAAAAACACGCTCTTTGGTGAGGAAGAAGTGGCACATCTAGAAAGACTAGAGAGACAAATTAGGACTCACTAGGGAAGAATTTTTAGATAAAAATAAAATTGTAATGAATGTTGTTAATGAACTATAAAGTATGTTTTGATGAATTATTTTTTATGTTTAAGCAAAAGAAAGATTTTGTAGAAATGTAATTGTAATGATAAAAAGCTTTTATACCCAGTTTTAGCTCTTTTTTTTTTAAAGATTTTTACTTTTTTTTTTTTTTTGTCTTTTCTAATTTTAACGCTGGCGCTTCTTAAACCAAAGCGATTGATAAAAAGCAGAAACAACCCAACCAGGACAGCGTGCTGTGCATTGATTAATTTTTATTTATTATTTACTTCTTCGGAGTAGACTACCACCACCAACTGAAATACCAACAAATTTATTACTGTGAACAATGATGATGGAGGGAGGTGTTGGATAGAGTTACAACGGGAGCCTTGTGTTCATTATTCTCGGGACCACAAATTGAGAGAAAGTGATGGGTAAAAAAAACACCCGAAAACTTTTTATTTTAATAACAATTTAACGGTTTAGAGCAAAACAAGTCAAGTGAAAGCCACGAGGAAATTTCTAAGATTGTTTGCCACTACTTGCCTCGAATGTGAAACGATTAAAAAACCCAAAAAAAAAAACAAAACAAAGGAAGAAAAAAAAAGTCGGTTTTTAGGGGCTTTCGCTTCTTACCATATCTCACATTTTTGTTTTGTGAAATCACCTTAACTTCTGACGATATTTTTACTCTCTGGATAAACAACATCGGAATTTACACAAACTGTTTCAATAGTCAATTTAATTCATCCAAATCGAACACGGGTAAATATAACATTTTTAACTTATTGTTGTGCACTTTAATCTTTGTTGTTTTTTGTTTGTTTGTTTTTTTCACTCATTCGCTTTGTCAGGAAATATTTTGGAAGCAAGACTTTAACAATTCGTACTTCTAACTGTCTTGTTACTTTTGTTTCTTTTTTTTTTTTTTTTTTTTTTTTTTTTTTTTTTTTTTTTTTTTTTTTTTGTTTCTTTTTTTTTTTTTTTTTTTAAAGTTTATTGAGTTTAAAACTCTGATGTGTAAAATTAAAAAGAATTTATTATGGAAGGAGCAAGAAGTGTGTTTTCCCACGTGACAATCACATAAAACTATAATAATTTAATAATTATTATTATTACTAAATTTTAGAAAACTCTTTTTTCTCTTCATTATCGAAATAATTTATTAAAAAAAACTTGTTTTCAAAATAAAAAAGGTACACTCGGGTAACCAGTAAAAGAATGAGCCTAGGTCTTTTTGCATACATTTTTTTCTTTTTTGTTTTAAATAATCCATTACTTCAAAAAATAGGTACTCACAAAAAAAGAAAAAGTGAGTGAATATTGTTCGTTTTTACTTTTTTATGTGATTCTAGTCAGCTTCAAGTTGCAAGCATGTATTGTAATTGCTAAAACTACTTTGCACTTGCACTGTTGCAGTATGCTTTTCTTTGTGTTATTTTTTTCAAATTCGATATTAATTACAAAAAAACTTTTAAAGCTGTCAGATAATTGCAAGCTTCACTTGTTGAAAATGAAATTAAAAATAAGTTTGTTTTTTTAACTTACTTTTTTTGTCTTTTTTCTCTATACCACTTAAGGCGTAATAAATATTTATTTTCTTTTGCTAACATCATTTTTAAGTACGATTTCAAACACTAAACCTCTTAGACTAGCAAGTAAGAAAAACAATTTTCTTGCGCATAAAAGGGTATTTCTTAATCTTAAATTTTATTTTATACACTTAAAGGCTGTTGACTGATTCATATACAATACAACAATCACAAAAAATCAATAGATGTTTGGCTAAAAAAAACTATTGATCATTTTTTTAAAGTTTTTTTTTTTTTTACAATACATTTTTTTATGTCTTCTCTTTTAAATTACCTTATGCTGCATTTTTAACCTAGTTGTTGCAGTAAGAAGAAAATAAAAAGAAATAACGGGACTTAAATAAAAATTATTTATTACTAAAAGTTACTAAATTTTCTTCACCCTATTTCAACTTTAAAGTAACACTTCTAACTTCTTCAATTATTCTATATTTGATTCCTAATTACAGTTCGGAATATGTTAGGAAAAAAATTATCATGACGATGGAAAATTTCTTTTTGGCACATTGATAGAGACACTCATTGAAACAAAAGTGGGGACATTTGGGGGTGGGGATAATTTTTATAGAACTTTTTTTTGTTCACTTGTCAGAATCGAAAAATTGATTTGTGATCGATTTATAGGTCCAGCTTCTGATTATTGATACACTTCAAGTCAAGACTTTCTAGAATCTCAATTCGATCTCTAACTTTATTGGATAACTCATCATAACTGTACAGTACACTGTACAGGTAACACTTTTTGTTGAGATGGAGTTACAAACAAAAAATAAAAGAATTTTTCAATTTTTCTTATTGAACGGTTATAATAAAGATAAACTTAAATTTTAAATTTTTTTTAATTTTTAAGTTAAGAATAAAAATTTGCATAAAATTATAGTTAATGAAATATCATATCCGTTTAATTCCTAATTAGTAATTTTGAGCCTAGTTTGTGTGCTTCCAATAAAATCCCATGCAAAAGAAAATTTTTAAAAATGTTAATCTAAAATAAATACAAAATGTATATCAATGATGTTAGCACATTTTCAGACGTGTCACAGTAAAAAAAAAAAATGAATTAGACTGGGTTCAATAACTCTGTACAAGTCTGTGATCGATATAACCCTGTACAGTACCTTCCTTCCTTAGCAATAAGAGATCAATATTTTTTGGTTGTGACAATTATCATGACCTAAGCAAAGTCTCAAGAATGCTAATCTACAAAGATTATTCCTTCCAACCAATTTTCCTCCCCCTCCCTATTGTTAATGAGTGTACCATCAGTGCTTTTTTTTTTTTTTTAATCATATCACCCCGAGCAAGGCGGTAATGCCACTGAAGCGCAGGGGGCTACGTAAGAGTGAAAAGATTGGAAAAGAGAAAGCCGGAAACCACATCCTAAACAGGTAACAATGGATGAGCCTCTTCACCTGTTCAATAGACGTGGGTGGAGTGTGAACCGGGCGATAGATTAGTCTATCTACTCCAATTGTCTATCTACTCCAATGGAATAAAATGCTAAAAATATTGGAAGCAATAACAATAAATAGAAAAGACCGACACTCAAGTGCACCAATTATGAATACGACTACAATGTGCTGAACGTATTTTGAAAATTCCAAAAAAAACAAAAAAATATTTCCATGTATCTAGAAACATGCATAAAGCATTTATACATTTCAGTTAAAAAATCTAAATTTTCATTGATAATGCCTAGAGTAATAGCCGAAAGCGCCCGGATACGCAAAACATTTGGACACCCTTGATATATTTTATGTCCAGAAAAGAAAACTCTTACTCAAGTACAAGAAAAAAATAATCAAAAAGCTTTATCACACTACCCTGTCAGTCTTCTTTAATGAAACATTATATATATAATGTGTGTGTGTGACTTTAACAAGAAATGCAAATCGTAAACTTAATCGCCAAGCCAGATTAATGAGGACAAACGAAAAAGGAACCAAAATTATATATATATATATATATATATATATATATGTTCTCTTGGTGACTGGCATCTGTATACACTGCTTACATACAAGACGTTAAAATTTCCCTTCTCTGAACCCATGAGCCGATGGCTTAGGGAGTAGAGACTCCGACTGACACCAAATCGGTCGAGTTTCGATCCTGGCCAGAAGCAAGTGGATATGTCTAGCCACACTGATGAGCTGTGATACAGCGAAACGGGCTTGTATGTGGATGACTAATATATATATATATATATAATCCTACGTTGTTGAGTTTTATGCACTACGCATTCATCAGGTTCGTGAAACTCAGTCTTGCTCCCAAAGTAGGATAATATGTATATTTATATATATATATATAGCCTCTTTTTGGATCTAATCTTCAAAACTCTAACATTATGGATGATCTACTCTAGTAACTAATGTTTGCGGAGAATCAAATCTGTTAAAATTTGACCGGATACTAAAACAATTAATTGAATTTCTTTCTCATCAGCAAGGAAAAGCAGTTCTTTTTTTCATCCATTCTTCCACCTATTAAGTAGAATTTCATACTTTGAAATTATGGACCTTGTGAGTTTTTTACTAGAGACCGAAGAAAACCCCAAATTTTGTTGCACAAAAAGGCTTTTCTTCTTTTTAAAATATATCGAGCGAGATGCACATGTCATAATTTTATCTCAAAGATATAATATTAAGGTTTCCTTAGAAAAAACAAAACAAAAAAAGAATGTATATCCTTGTTCATCTTATACATTTTTTCTCTTTTAAACGAAAACCTTTATTCTCTTGAAAATGATACCAGGAATATAGAGTCAGACGTTGATTGGAAATTGTTGTTTATGAAGTGAGTCACTCCTTGCACTGATAATGCTAAACAATTTCGTTACGCGTCTCCAGAGAAAAAGGAAAAAAAAAACCTTTGTTTGGTTTTGGTGTTTGTGTTTTTAATATATAATAAAGAGATATTTACTTTCAACTATGTAATTCAACTGTAAAATTTGATTTAGACAACGTGGGTCATCATGGAAAGCGATAGCATTGTATGCTAGGAACTCCATAAAGCTGTTTCTAAGTTAGGTGAAAAATGATTCAACCAAAAAACTGAAAGTTTCTGCCTGTGCAAATCAATTGCAGAACTGATCTGGCATTAAATTAAGGGAAACCTCAATAAAAGATGGGGGGGGGAAAATAGCCAAACACCAAAGCCCAATTCCTAAATTCTTTTGCCAAAAGGCAGGTCCTGTCTTTTTCTTTTCTCTTATAAATCACTTTTCTGATTTATTATTTGACTTCAATTTCTCAAAAATGGCAGCCTAGCTGGAAACTAATACAGAAAGAAAACTACAAGACCTCCTAAAAAAGGTAGATGAAGACAGTCAAAAGACTACAAATAATCTACAAGAAAACCAAATATATGGTCATCAGCAAACAGAGGAGCCCAAAAGGCCAAATACAGGTTGGCGATATTAAAATCAAGAAAGTACAAAAATTTAAGTATTTGGGAAGTGTTCTAATGGAAGATGGAACGTGACACTGAGATATGAAGGCTAACTGGCATGGCCAAAGACGCATTCCAGAAGCTGAGCAGAGTATTAAGAAACAGGAAAATTTTGCGAGAAACAAAGGAAGAGAGTACTGGATTGCTATGTGATGTCTGTTTTTCAATATGCCAGTGAATACTGGACAACATCATCAAAGATGAAAGAAAAAGTTGAAGCAAGTGAAATATGGTTCTACAGAAGGATGCTGTGGATATCATGGATCGAGCATGTGAGCAATGATGAGGTTTTAGAAAGGATGAAAGTGAAAAGGAAATTAATACTGAGCATCAAGGAAAAGACAACTAAAGTTCCTGGGACATGTGATGAAGGAAGGAAGGCTTAGATAATCTGATACTCACAAGTCAGATAGAGGGAAAGAAAGACAAGGGAAAGCATCAGATAACATATTTGAAGGGCTTGAGTAGGTGAATAGCAGAGCGAGTTTTGGGTGGGGTAACAAGAGAAAGACTGCTAAGACCTACCAGAGATAGGGAGATGTGGAAGGCCATGATCGCCTACATCCTGAAGGGACATGGCACATAGAAGAAGAAGCTTGGTGACTGCCTTAAGGGCGGGGGTAGATACACTTTCCCAATCCTAGTCATGCATGGTTATTGAATTTTTAAGCAAACTTCTGTAAAGAACTTATCATTTATTTATTTTTTAATGAAAGAATGTAAACATCATTTCATGCCTTTGTGTAAGAGTATTTGAACATAAGTGACTATAATTCTAACTGAGATTTGAACTTGGTTGTCTGATCTTCAATTACAAGCTGTTGTGCCACCTGCACGTTCAAGCTTACAGCACCTGGTTTTCCGAAGTGGTCTAGGTAATGACTTCTCTCAACATTGCTTAACCTTGGTAAGCATACGAGAACTGGTATTTAAACCTCCATGTTTTATGGAATGCAGCCATTATTTTATTTGAGGTGTGGTTTTAACAATTTGTACGTCTCATGCATTCAAGTATGTTTTAAAGGGAAATCAAGAATCATGTATCCTTATTGATTGGAGAATCATAAATGTTCTCTAGAGATGCAACTAACTCAAAAGTGTACCATGTATGTATGTGTTAATATTGTAATGCAAAGTCATGATGATTTTGACCACCAAACACATGCACAGATTGAGAGAATATCTCAGGCAGACCTGTTATAGTATTGTCCAGGTTGGAACTCTGACAATAGTGAAGCAGAAGGTGTTGAGATAAGGTGGAAATATTAAAAAAATTAATTGCCATAGTCAGTGGAATGTTTATTTGGGACTCAAAAGTAGGGCTAGAAAAACCATGAAAATTGTTATACATTAAGATTCTTATGTAGAAATAGATTAAAGAAAAGATACAAAAATGAATATTTCTTACTGCATATGTATTATACAGCATGTAAAATGTTTAGATAAAAAAAAAACCGGATGAACAAAGAAGGTTGGAAAAGATAATGAAGAAGATACTAGCAAAGGATGAGAAAAAGCAAAATATTTTTATTGGTGGAATTGACTCTCAAGAGGATGCTTCCCTGATCACTACAATTTTCGCTTGTTCAAGGCTACGGTTAATCGTTATTCTTATAAATTATACTTCTTACTCTGTAACCCTCTAACTTGGGTGACTCTTGGGCCTTCTACAAGGTGAACATTATTGTTAAAAAACAAAAAAAGATAATCTCCAAGGGATTTCCATGGGTCCAGCTAGTATTATAATTATTTTTTACTCTACCTTGAATTATAAACTTGGTTGCTACATCATCGAGCAGTGCTAAGCAAACTAGTTTCTAAGGCCCTTGCACTTCACTGAATTCCCCACAATTATTTGTAATTAGTCTTTAATCAGCTAAAGCTTAGTGGCTGAGATAGTTACTTATTTACCTCCTTATGCTTTTGAGCTCAGGATATTAAATGCAGATTTTCAAAGCAAGCTGACAAGTCTTATTTGAATGATCAACACATTATAACCAGTGCCTCCAAGATAAAACTTAAGCCTTTAAACATTAATATCACTTTATTACATACTAATTTACTTGGATTAATGCCTTGACCTTGGTTGTTAGTCACGCTTGAGTAAGTGTGCCCTCCAGGTCTGTGTTGGTAACCTGGGAGTTGTAAACCAAACCCTTTCTTCAATCTATTGGGGTTAATTGTTTTCATTCTACTATTCCTGTTAAAGATGATCTCCTGTCAGTTGATTTTTCATTGTGATGATTGCATATCATTTCTGCCAAATCAAGAGATTGAACTCAAATCTATCAGGTAACTAGATCAGTTAACTTATCATTTAGAGCATAATAATTCATTTTAAAAATTCAGAAATGAAAATGTAACACTTAATAGAAAGTTATTTCTAATGTTATCAAAATTTCCAACCAAATTTAAATGTACTTTTTTTTTTGTTTTTCATTTTATCTTTAAACTTTTTTAAAATGTAATTTTTTATATAAGAAAAAAATCTGAAATAGCTAAGTTTTACATTTGTAAAAATTTCATTAGAAATAAAGAAAAGTGTACTGAACTGTTACATAATATCAGTTCTCATATATGACAGTGAATGCTGGATAATCTTATAGCTGAAGAGACTTGAAGCAACTACAATAAGATACTGAGAATACCATGAATTTAATATATGAGCAACAACAAGGAAAACTAAAATAGAAAACTAAAAGGACACTTAACATCAGAAAGATAGTTGAAATTTCAAGGGTAAATTTCAGGAAAATTTGAAGGTAAAAAGAACAGGAAAATAATATGTAACATAACTTGCAAGCTTCAGTAAATAGCAAAACATTTTAGGAGAGATAACAAAAAAACAATTTAGCTACAAAAGACAGGGAATTGTGGAGAGCCATGTTTGCCAACATTCTGAAGGATACATTATTTACATCTGACCTAATGTTCTTTGTTGTTATTATCATAATGTTTTGGCTGTTTTGTCTTCGGTCTTTTTTCAGTGAATTATAATGTTAGTTTGGAACTTTGGTGGCTGTAATTAGGTATCAACAGTAGAAACAACAAAAAAAAATCTGTGCCAACACTAAGTTCAATAATAAATCTGTTGTAAACATTACAACAGGAACAGAGTAAAAAACACGGAGTCAGAAATCCAACCTCCCCTTGTAACGACAAAAAATGCACTTTCACCCTCCAAGATCATAAGTCATTCTTTGTTTAGCTGCCTATAGATGGCAAGGGCCCTGCCTTTCAAACACAGTGTAAGAATTCACTTGATCTTCATGATCTCGCATAATTTACAGACCAGTTCCTCTTCTTGATTAACTTAACCACAGGCTGTCCAGTCTTATCACCAGTCAATTCGAGAATCAGTTTTATGTTGAACCGTCTTTCTGCCATCTTACTAGAGACAGTAAATGCCAAAATAGCTTGTAATTGGATATTAACCAATAGGGTCAGTAGAAACAAACAGGAGAAAAAAAAGTCTGTATATCAGTGCTAAGTTCAATCACAAATCTGTTGTGAAAAATCCAGCAGGTAATGTAGTAATGAAAACAAGATCAGAAATCCAACTTTCCTCTTGCAACAGCAGAAACACAATTTCATTCACCTAGCTTTTTTTCTATAAATTCATACAAAATCAAGCCGAAATGATTTTAATATAATAGGAATGTTAAGAAGATAAGAATAAAACATATTTCATTTTCAAATTTTATTTTTTCAAATTTTTACAAAAGTTCTAAAACCGAGTTCAGTCGATGTTCAGTTTGCTAGCTCACCATGGCTGTTTATCTGACTCAAGTCCAGTTGTGCTGGCACATGGTCAGCTGGCGTCTAACAGACATCTGATCATGCCGATGCATGGCCACCAATTTTTCTAAACTGAAGTTAAAAATTAATAGAGAAAATATTTTATCTAAAAACTTCAAATAACAATATTATTCTTTGAAGCATATTTTTAATATCACTTTAATTCTATAACCTATAATAGGTTTTTTGGGGATTTCATATGTCTTGCAATAGCAATTTGTGTATTAATAGCAAGATAGTCTGACAAGCCATTCCCCTGCAGTTTAATTTGGGAGTTGTCTTTCTAGACTGGAGATTTTACCAAGACTAAGGAGTCCATGTCTGCCCTACTATTTCACTTAGAGGTAAAAGTGTCTTTTTCAAGGTCATTAAGTGAATGCAAACAGCCCCAGCTGGAATTTGAACTATGTTCACTGATGGCATTTTATACAACAGTAGGCATTATGCCAGCCACACATCTTTGTACATACTGCATTTATCTAACTGAATAAAACTATACACTTATGTATTCCAGCTGTTGTCCATAGATTATTATAGTCATGTTTCAACTATTATACCTTTTGGTCTGCTTCAGGTGCCAGTCACATTTGATAACATTCTGGGCACCTCAAACTGGTGTAATGGTTAGCAGGCTTGTTCTGTTAGAATCATTGCAATTTAGTAGTGAGTTTGATCCTCACTGGGTACCACATACTTTTGGCCTTGTGCCACATCTAAGCATCCACTTAGAAAATCACTACATTTGATAACATTCTTGAAATTTTGAAACTAACACTTTATTCAATTCACAGGGTTGGACTGTTCTCATTCCACTCTATATATATATACTAAGTGATATCTTGTAATCTTTGTTACTTTATGAAACTACCACTTCTCATTCTAGTTAACCATAATATAAGTATTTTGTTATATCATAAAGAATAATAAACTCTTATTTTCAAACATGGGAAGTAGAATGAAAACAATCTGCTCATGTGAATTGAATAAAAGATTTCAAGTTTATCAACTACTGTAAAAGAAGGCTGGAGGATACAAAGAACAAAATATTGTGATTGTAACGCCCACAATGAGAATACAAATTAAAATAAAGCTGTGCATAATCATGATAATTTCTCATCTCTGTAATTTGAACAGAAATTGATAAATCCAGTACTTCCACTTCTGCTGCTGTGGACATCTTTATGCAACTTACATTGACAGCTGTTATATGTGTTTGTGTGTGTTTTCAAAATGCTGAAATGTTATAACTAGCTCTTAGTGCTATTTCTAAACTAATGTAGTCATATAGTAGTGTTTTGTGCCATATTTTTTTTTTTTTTTTTTTTGTATGTTGAAGGTGTCATTTAGCTTAATCTGTACTACAGTATCTTGAGTGAATCCGAAATGTTGGTGCCCATGATAAATATCCACCAGTGTCTTTATAGTCATTTATTTCCAATAAAACTCACTGTTTGCTACACTCTTAACTTCAAGTTGAGAATCAACATTTCTACATTTTCATATAGTCTTTACTTATTTCCTCTTTTTATGTCTATACAACATCATCATTTTCAGTAATATTCTACCTTGAGCGGCTCTTGGGCTTTGTATTGGATGAACATTTAGTAAAAAAAAAAAATGAAGTAGTCAAAGTTAATAAAAAGGATAATTAATGAATCTCATTAATTAAATAATACATGTGTGTAAAAAAAAAAAAAAAAAAAAATCCTTACCAAATAGCAATAATTTAATTAAAGCTGCTTTGGGTCTGAGATGCATATTTTCTATTGGTAGCAGAGGTTCATGTTCCATCCCAAGTGAAAGCTAGAATTTTTAATGTTATATTAAATAAAAAATCATGAAAAAAGACGAAGAAAAACAGTCAAAGCATTGTGATAACAAAGATGAGACCATTAGCTCTTGTGTAAATTATTCTATGTGCTGTTTCCCTCCAGTACATGGATGATCATGACTCTCTACAATTTCCTGTCCTTTGTAGCTGCTAATAAATTTTGTCTTTTTGCTATTTTTCCTAAACTGCCATCCAGGGTCTTTGCATTTCAGTGTCGCTCTTTCTGCTCTTTGTTAAAACACTACCTAGATATTTTAAATTGTTGTATTTGTTGGATTTCGGTATCTGTGGGCTGTTCCTTTTTGCTAATAACCATGCATTCTGCTTTCTTGCAATTGTTGTTTACTCCTTTCTTCTCACTTTCCTTCACTACCTTCTGTACAAGTTTTGTAGTTTTCTTTCTATCTGCTATCAACACTGTGTCATTCATGTGCATATGTTAAGATTGTGGCTGTTAGTAATGAATTCTGTTAGGACTTCTAATTATCTCAGAATTTCTCCACTTTTAGGCTGAAGGATGTGGTTTCCGGCTTTCTCTTTTCCAATCTTTTCACTCTTTTCTTTTTTTTTTTAAATTGGAGTAGATAGACTAAACTATCACCCGGTTCATACTCCACCCATGTCTATTGAACAGGTGAAGAGGCTCACCCCTTGTTCCTTGTTTAGGATGTGGTTTCCGGCTTTCTCTTTTCCAATCTTTTCACTCTTTTCTTTTTTTTTTTTTAAATTGGAGTAGATAGACTAAACTATCGCCCGGTTCATACTCCACCCATGTCTATTGAACAGGTGAAGAGGCTCACCCCTTGTTCCTTGTTTAGGATGTGGTTTCCGGCTTTCTCTTTTCCAATCTTTTCATTCCTACGTAGCCCCCTTCGCTTCAGTGGCATTACCGCCTTGCTCAGGGTGATATGATTAAAAAAAAAAAAAAAAAAAATAAGTCTGATGAGAAGACACATCCTTCTCATTCCTGTTTCTATTTTCATATATCTACTGAATTCATTTTCTATTTGTATGCAGGTGGGTTATTCTAATATACTTCCCAACTATTCAATTTTTAATCCCTTGTCTTTTATTTACTATTTTTTCACTAGCAATCTATATACTAAAATCCCATTGTTGGCTTTTTTTTTTTTCATGATTGAACAAGTCATATCATTGCAAAAGCTTGCTGACCTACCAAGGTTACTAGAATCCGTGTTTGGCTTGCCAGATAATTTCTTTCTGATTTTTTTTCTTGGATTACTTAGCCTGACATGTTTTTTTTATGTATGCTTTCTAGTTCTGTTTTATCTCATGTTTATTTCATTGTTTTTTACTTTACATACACTATTTGACCTCATATAAAGGCATAGTAAAAACACCCACATTTCAGCAGGGCATTATTTAGAGAAAATGTTTTTAGTGCATTTAAGTATTTAGTGTTTAAAGCAAGCAGTTAGTACATTTTAGAAGCACTTTAGCTAAAGCATAAAAATTCTTATTTTATTTACTGTGTCACTTCTGGATATTGGCGATCATGGCTCTTCACAATTTCCTGTCCTTTTTAGCTCTTATGTGCGTTGTGCAGTGGATATCAACTTGGAATGACAACTCGGGGAGCCGAGTTCAAATTCCAGTTGAATTTCTTGCATTCACTTATGCACAAATACCCTTGGGAAAGGTATTAATCCATCACTTTCCTCCAGTTATGAGTTAAATAATAGGACAAATAGGGTTCTATAGCCTTGACTGGCAACCAGTCTTCCGCAGAAAGCAATGGCAACCTACTGCGAGATAATCTTCTACCCAGTCAGTCATGTCTCTTTCAAGACATGATCGCCCAAAGTATGGCACTTAACTGACTGAAGCTCTTAATAAGTTTTGATTTTTGTTATCTCTCCTAATCTCCATTCTGGCAACCATTTACACATTCTCATTAGGTAGGTTACTTATGGCTTTCCTTTGTCTCTTTTGCCTTCAATATGTCCTGTAAATGTCAAATTTTCCAAGCCCTCTTTCCATGCCTTAGAAATGTCAACTGTCTCTTTCTGATTCTAAGTGTCCTTTTTGTTTCTGCTTTCCATAAAACTTGATCATTGCTCACATGTTCAGTCTATGGTATTCTCAACATCCTTCTGTAGAAACACATTTTTGTTACTTAAAATCTTTTCTTTGTTTGTAGTGAGATTGTTCAGCATTCACTGCCATATAAGATGACTGGCATTACATAGCAATTCAGTACTAAAATAGCAAACTATTGGTACAATTTAGCATAAAGCAGGAAATCACAGTGGTGTAAATATCTGATATAATTACATTAATAAAACCATTGAAAGAGAAATCAAAGCAGAAAATGTTTTATAAAAAGCAAGCTACCACAACAGTTGAACATAAACCAAGACAGTTTCACCATTATGGGTAGTTCCTTTCAGTCATGTTTCTTTCTGTAGATTTCAGGTCCTTAATGATAAGATTGTGTGCAGTTGGTATAATGAATAATGGCTCAGAATTGGAAATTGGAGAAATGAGTTCAAATTCCAGTCAGGTTCTTTATATTCACTTATGCATAAATACCCTTAAAAGTTATGAATCCACCTCTTCTGCCTCTCTCTAAGATATTAGTTAAACAGTTGGACTTATATCAGTAAATCATTATTTTATACAAAAAAATTTTTACAACCCAAAAAATATTTTTTGACATTAAATTACCTACAAAGGGTTAAACTATAAAAAGTTTTTTTTTTTCCTTATGGTTTGTACTAAAAAGAAAAATGTTTCCCTACATAAGTAAGTTAAATGTCTTGGTTAAGAAGTACTAGCAACTAAAAGCTAAATAGTCTGAACAAGTCTTGGAAAGAAATATTATGAGCCTAGAATTCATTACAACTGAAATTTATCATTCTCACTTTACAGGAATTATCTGAAATTTAATGTTTAGATTATATTTCAAATAATAATAATAATAATAATAATAATATGCAAGTAACATCATATAGGAAAAAGTTAATGAATAGCATTAGTAAGGTCTTAATCCTTTTTCATTTAAAAATTGTAGAAGATGCCAATAAAACTGGTTAGAAATATGCAAATGCTCAGATGTTAGTTACTGTTTTGTTTTTTATTTCCCACGCATCAAGAGCAGACTTTCTAGTGTTAAGCTAACTGTCTTAATGAATTATAATTGATTGGTTAGGAGCTTAGCAAGTAAAATATGCAATAAGACAAGACCTAAAATGGAAATGAGAGGAGCTGGATTTACTGCCCTACTTTTTTTTAACATAGTCACTATGTTTTTCCTATCACCAAAATTTCACATTTACATTTCTCATTTGTCCTGCAGATATTATAATACTGCACTTCCTCTGTGAATTTTCTCTAGTTAGTAAGATATTTGGGGAAGTCAGTAATCATTCTACTTTAGGATTGGTATTAGTTGGTTGGCGATATCAAATGTTATTAGAATAATCTCTGGGTTTTTATGATGCCAGTAATTTTGGGTAAAGTTCAGTGGAACAACTTTTCTATTTAAAGTGGAAGAAAACACTAATTTGAACTTCAGTTCTCTGTAATAACATATTAAATCCTAGTTCAGTTGTCTCCGAGGTTAGCATGTAAAAGTCTTGTTCAGCCAACATAAACCCCAAGTGGCAAGCAGACAGCTGTAGATTTGTTTTTTTTTTTTTTGTTTTTGTTTTTTTTTCGTTTTTAACTTAAAGATAGAACAAAAGGAAAAGAAACATTTTTTCCTCTTATTTTTATTAGGTACCATCATAGAAAATGTGATACCTCAAGTTTAAGATGAATTTTAAAAATGAAAAATTTTTCTTCAAGTATTTTTGTTTTATTTTCAAGCTAACAGATTGAATTTTTAAATTTCTAATAAGCAAAATACTTTGCTGTATTTCAAAGTTAACTTAAATTGACTGGAATTATTTTTATTTAATCTATTTTTATTTTCTTTTGCTAAAATAGCTGATTAGCACCTTATTTTTTTAGTTGTCTTTCATCACAATGTTTATTAAAAAATCTACAAATAATACATACTTTTCTGAAGCTTTATTTGTAGAATATTAGCTGATTTAAAGTATAATTAATTTGATTTAAAACAAATATTAATTACTTTAAGTTTAAAATATTGCTGAAATGCATTTATTTTACATGACAGTAGTTGTTTATTTAAGCTGTTGACACATTTGACAGATTGATGTTTCCATAACATTCTGTAGAGGCTGTATCTGTAAAAAAAATAATTGAATATAATGAGTGCCTTTTTTATATATAATTTTGAAGTACTCAGTACTTTTAAACAATTTAAGATATCCTCCGTAATCTATAATGTTTTATTGAATTTCAGGTACATTCTGACTTTAAATTTATTATAATTATTGCTTTTATTTTCTGATAACGTTGTGTATGGGTGTTTGTATCAAAAAAAAAAAGTATGTTCATATGCATTTTTAAAAAAATTCTTTTAAAAATATTGGTGTTTGATGATTTGTACTAAGCTTTTCCATTTGAGTAAATATAATTTTATTTAATATCATTTGAAAGAGTGAAACTAATATAGAATTTTAAAAGATTTAAAGCTTAATAAATTATTCTAATTAAAATTTTAAAAAAATTGAAATCAATTCTTGTAAAAATTCATTATGCATCAGAATTTTTTTTTTCTTAAGACAATATTGTCCTGAGTATATCTTACTTATAAAAGCAATTAAAGGCTTTTCTAATTAAATATCATAGTTTTATTGCATTTTTATTTTATGATTCAGAGCAAATTTTTGGTAAATGATGTTTCTGTTTGATAAAAACAAATTAATGATTTAAATTATCCAAGGAGTCCTGCTTTTAACTAATATAAATATGAAGAGTCTGAAATTTTAATTTCTCAAAATTTCATAAAATTAAGTAAATGGGGTAAAAGATGTTTAAAGAAAAAAAAAATTGAAAATAATCTCATTCATTTGTGAATAAATCCTGAAAATTTTATTAAAATTTGACAATTATTTACATTTTTTGCAAGAATTTCCCAATCAAAAAAGATGATAAAAATCTCTATATTATTCTTTAGCCTACTCATTGATGCAAAAAGAACAAACTTTTTAACCAACATTTTGAATGTGCTAGAAAGGATTAAAAAAAATTAATAAAATAATAAAAAAATACTTTGGTCTTTGCTCTTTTCAAACATATTGATGATAAAGCTTTTGTTTTTGTTAAGTTTAGTACAATTTCATTATATATAGTATGGTTGTTTTAGCAAGTTTTTGCAGATAATTAATTTTCATCATTTTTTTTTTTTCTTCTTTTACATTTCAGCTGTGTATTCTTTTTTTTGATTAGACAGCACAAAGACCTAACATTATTATTCTAATAAAATCTACATTATAATGATTAAAACACTCGAACAAAAAACAAACAAGATGATAATGTAGTGCTCCTAAAGTAATGCTTCCCACTTATTTTCATGGAAACTGCAACAGATACAACAGATACAGGGATCACAAATGAGCTAGTTTTTAGCTACAAAAACAATATTTTTCTACATAGTTACCACCATCAGTTGCACATTTTTGCCAAAGATGAACAAGAGCTTTTCATTTTTGTAGTTGGGCTGTGTTTGTCACACATATCACTGTCTTTACTACTTACAACCATATAGTGTTGAAACACTAGTTCCCAAATGATTACCAAAGTTAAGCAACATTGAGCTTCATCATCATTTATCCATCACACCCAATGGTGCATAGGGCAGCAACTTTTTGTAGCTGTTTCTGTAACAAACTGTTTCTTTTTTTGTTGTTTTTTTTAACGTGGCGGGGTTGTTAACCCTGCACCCAACCCCTAAACCTGGAGGACCGGTTGACTATTCATGGTCCTTACGTTTACAGCACCTGGTATTCCCAAATGGTCACCCATTTAAGTACTGACCAGGCTCGATGTTGCTTAACTTCAGTGATCAGATGGGAACCAGTGCATTCAACACAATATAGTCATAGACACATTGTGCTTGGTCAGTATCTAAATGTGTGACTGCTTGGGAATACCAGGTGCTGAAAGCTTGATTGTGCAGGCTGTATAATGGCTTGGAATTTTTAATCAGCCAAGTTTTAATTTCATTTGGGTTTGTTATATTTACTTATGCTCAAATACATTTGAAAATGGTATGAATCCACATTTTTCCCCCCAGCAATGAGTTAATTAGCAAAACTTGTATTACTAAAATCATTATCTCAAAAACAACAATTTCTTACAATCTAAAAATATTTTCAGGCTTTAAATAACCTGCAAAGTGTTGATAAGCTGTAGAAAATGAATCACTCAAAAGCATTACCTAAATTTAGACACATTTGCTGTTTAGTTGATATAGGTTGATATAGCTGTATATAAAGGTTGATATAGCTGTGTATTTCTTAAGTTCAGGTAAAAAGCCAGGATATCGAGTGCTGATTTGCAAAAAAGACAGGCTCTTTTTCACTTGGTGGATTGGTGCATCATAATCTTCATATTTACATTTTTATCTCTCTCTAGCCTTGTGCTGTAAATATACGAGATGCTCACCCAATGCCTTTTACTAACTGGCTAATGATTAACTCATTGCATTTTGATCCTTAATCTTTTTGGTGTTTGCTGAAAGTTGGGAAAGGCACAATGCATTCTCATAAAGTAACATGATGAAAGAAAGAACATGAACCCTAAATCCCATATTATATGTAGGTATTTATTCAAGGCTTTGCCTACTCATACAGGTGAGTACATAGGTGATACCTGGGGAAACTTCTATGTTAGTTCTTCTTCCTACCAAATCCTCACTTATCTATGCATCCTGATATGATAGGTGACAATACAAAATAGAGGCTTCCAAACCACCTGGTGGGCACAAATGTTTTTCATCAAGAGTGAACCAGAACTCTTTCCAATGCCAAGCATGACTTTTGATAGGCTATATCCATGTGTTTGTCTCTATTTCTGGTTTTGTTGTCACTTCATCTGCAAAAATTCTTCATCTACTGCTTTACTCTCAAAGTGGAAGCTGGTTAGAAGAGTGAACTTCAAAAGAAGTTATTTGCTGGTTCATCAAATGAACACTTGAGATTGAGATAAAACCATATCTTCTCTTTCTACGTGGGTGTCCATAGTATCACAGTACCATACCAAGCTAAACTTTGTGAAATTGAAAATCTTTAAAAAAATAGCCTATAAATAAGTAACTAAATACTCATATCTAAGTAAATATAAATCCAAAGTTGTCTTATTGTGTGTTTAAGAACAGGAAAACATTATCCAAAATTGTTTGTATACTTGCTGTTGTTAACTTGTTTCAGCCAATTCATTCTTTAGAATTCATCAGGTATATTCTGTGAGATGTAGGAGAGGACTTTTATTTTTTCCTAGAGGAAAACCTAAAAACGGCAACATGAAAATGGCATTAAATATATTAACAGCTAAGTTAAGTTCAGCTAAGTGCATATGTCCAACAATATATAGAGGTTTTCTTTGTTTAACATACAAGGGTCATTTAATAAATAAGGTGAATTTTTTGGTATAAAGACTTCTAATACAGATAGAAGCTTACTTTTTTCATTTTTTTTTTTTTTTTTTTTTTTTCAATGTAGTCTCCCAGCAGTGTCACACACTTTCCCCATCTGTGCACAAGCTTCCGTATTCCCTCAACATAAAATCTTTGGACTGATCTCTCAGCCAATCGTTCACATCACTTTTGACTTCATCGCCACTTTCAAACTTTGTGCCTCTCATGAATGCTTTGAAGGGACCAAACAGGTGAAAATCTGAAGGGGCAAGGTCTGGGCTGTAAGAGGGATGAGGGAGTAATTCCCAGCCCAGCTCGTTGATAGTCTGCACTGTTTAGGCTACTGCATGGGGCCTTGCGTTATCTTGATGCAAGACGACTCCATGTGACTGACGACCCCTGCGTTTGTTCAACAGATAGGCTCAAAGTCCTTGCAATGTCATCCACTGTCACCCTTCTGTTAGACTGAATGAGGTCATTGACTGATTCGATCACCTCAGGAGACCTCACTTCTGTAGGCCTCCCATCTTCAACACTGTGCTGTCTTCATCCTCAACACTGCGCTGTCCTTATTTAAGCAATTTAGCCCACTTGTAGACATTTTTTTTTGCTGAAACATGTGGCACCATACACAGTTGACATTCTCCTATGAATTTCAACTGGTTTGCACCCTTCAACAACCAAAAACTTGATAACTACCTCTGTTCAATCCTGGAGCATGCTTCTTGGTCGGCCATCTTTGTTAATCTCCAAAACTCTCAAAGTTCTTTTTTCAATTTGCAAAAAAATTAAATCTCTTTGAAAAAGAAATAAAGGAAAATAATTTAAAAAAAATAAGCTTCTATCCGTATTAGAAGTTCCTTATGCCGAAAAATTCACCTTATTTATTGAATGACCCTCGTATTTGGAAAATATTTGGAATCACCTGGGTAGCTAGTGGACCTATAACTTCTGAAATTGGTCAGTATCAATGAACATTTTGGCAAACATAGACCTTTAAAGTGCTTGCAAAAAAAAAAAAATGGTGTTTCAAAAGAACTGTTTGGTCCCTTGATACAGCTATTATTTTAACTATGTTCACTCCCTTAGCAATGTTTATTTACAAGATTATAAAAAATTATTTACTTTTTATAAAGATTTATTATTTAGCATTTTATAAAGAAGTAAATGTGAAAAAAATTTTTTTTATTCAAAAGTTACAAAAAATTCAAAATTATCAATATGTAAACTGCTGACAAGTCAAGTTTTAAAACATCGACTAATTGACAATTTTACCTACCTTCATCCTCTTGGCAATGTTTGATGTTTTTAAAAAGCGATGATTTAAAATTTTAATAAAACCCAAACATATGAAACTGAATTTATACCTTTGTTCTTTGAGAATTTACAGCAAAATAGTAAACTCTATTTATATATTAGATTGTTTTTTGCAAAAAATAACTTGATATTTAAGAAACAATGCCAAGAGAGTGAACATTGTCAAAATAATAGCATTGTTAATGGAAAAAACTTCATTTTGAAATACCATTTGTTTTGTTGGCATGAAGATCCATATTTGCCATATTTTTATTCTCAATTTCAACTTAAATGCACATTAAAAATCATTTTGATTTCTTATTTTCAATATGGCTGCCTATTTATTTTCAAGTATGCTTGTCTACTCAGGCTCATTCGTATTTCTTCAATACCCACAGAACCAACCTGTGGTTTATGCTGTAACTATGGCTAGCAGTCCTTACTCACAGTTTAACTATTTAACCCACAAGAGACACATACAATTTTCCAATTGGTTATTTTTTATACTATTTGTAAAATATGATTAGAGAGTTCTGACTGCTTTGATAATCAGGACTATATTAGGTAGGCTAATGATTTTTCTCAAAATTATAGGCAATGAAAACATTACTTAAAACTCTGGTCTTAACTCTGGCAAAATAATGAAGTTTTTTTTGTTGCTGTTTTAACTTCTATCTTTTTATAAGTAATGAAGATTCCACTTCATTTTACATACTTTTTTTTTTTTTGTAATTGGTTCTGATGAACTCAAATTACTTGACAACAAAATTTTTTGCCTGCTATTTCAGCATAGAATATTAAAAGGTTATTAGTATATTTACAGATAAAAATTTAGCTTCAGTTTTGCATATAAAACTTAGGTGAGTTAGTTTGATAAATCAGAATTATCTGATTAAGTATCAATTACCAACTTTGCCTTTATTCAATGTTCTGGGAAGGTAAATCTCTAACTTTTAGGAGTTTTCACGTTTAACAGAAATTAAAACTGAAAATAACATGAGAATGCACTTTACTTTGTTTCACCCTCATAGTGACTAAAAATGTCTCTATTTTCTAGTCATTTCTAGTGATGCAATTACAGATATGCATATGATTGTGGACAGAGCATTTCTTGAAATTGCTTAAAATATATAATTTCAAGAGAGGGACCAAAACAAATCAACCTATTGGCAATGCATCAAATAACAGCTCTAAAAATATTAATCTACCAAAGGAAAAATATATGAAAAGACAAGTGAAAAAGAAATACAAAAAAGCATCAAGAAAATGGACAAAAAACACAAAAAGAAAAAGCAACATACAGCTTTCTATACAAAAAAACTGTATTGCTCAATACTGCAAAATATTAGACCAAGACAGAACAGTAGCACTAATAAACCAAACAGTATCCTGGAACTCAGATTTAAATCATTACTGAGTTTCATTCTAAACAATTGTCAGACAAGAACCAAATATATATTACTTCTTGTCGTCTGATCATTTAACCTGAAACTCAAAGTATTTGGGTATGAGTCCGTGTGTGTGTGTGTGTGTGTGTGTGTGTGTGTGTGTGTATACGCTACCGGCCACAATTATTAGGCCACCCCAGTTTTAAAAAAAAAATTATGTATTTCATACTATTTTTAGAATATATTGCCAAGTAGATAATTCTAAATGAAAATAGAATGGTTCTTTTGTTATTATTACTGCAAAATTTTACAAAACAGCCAGGAAGCCTTTCCTTCGGCCAGCCAATAAGAAGAGACTAGCATGAGGAAGAGAGCACAAAAACTAGACACCAGAACAGTTCATTTGATGCACATGTTTTTGTGCAATATGAAAAAAAGAACCATTCTATTTTCATTTAGAATTATCCACTTGGCAATAAATACTAAAAATAGTATGAAATACATCATTTTTTTTTTTAAACTGTGGTGGCCTAATAATTATGGCCAGTAGTTTGTATCTCTGGTACTAATAATAAACCCACTACATATATTGTTTGGTCCTGGGTATGACCTTAAACTGCATCCGGCAGCAAGGCCTCTGATTGGGAGGTTGTGAGGAGCATGGAACCACCTCTTAATTGCTGTTGTTCCCAGGTCCACCCTGACCCAGAGTGGTAGCACCTGTTAGGGTCTCAGCTATGGGTAAATAGTTAACCCCCAAACTGGGGTTAAAATGCTATTAAAGTATTTACCAACAAAACTTTTTTGAATGTAAAATGTGACCAACAAAACCTTTTACTTTTTTGAATGAAAAATATATCACCAACAAAACTTTAAGACTGACCCTTAAATGACCAAAATGGTTGATGGGTCGTTAAACTTAAACCAGACTAAAAATATATTGGATTTACTACAACCACGCTTTCCTGTAGACTTACCTGTCACCTTTCTGATCAGAGTACAATTAAACAACATTTCTTAGAAAAACAGTCATGTAGGTAATATCAGACAGATTTTAGTCAACAATATAATAATCCTCACTCATACACACAGTAAAAAGAACCTTCAGAATATAGAGGCCATCTACATTAAATCCGAACAACCCACACTTAATAAAATCACCTTTAAATCTGGTCATAACACATTACATTGCATTTAAATATATGGTTCTGTTATCATTTTGAGCTCTCATGCAGTGTGACGTCATAGAACCGCATTACAAATTTACAAACTGCGTTTGCTATTTTTGGTAACTGTCATTGTTGCTTAGCAAAGTTTTATGTCAACACAAGATAAAATTGTCGCTGATAGTGGATGTTTTTATGTGACCTCTCTGAAGATGGCTCATATGAGCCGAAATCTTAAAACCAACTTAATAAAAAATTATCCAAATGTTGGACAGTTTTTGTCTTTATTTTCACCTGAAATTAAAGCTAAAATATGATGTTTAGAACGGCTCATGATTAAACATAAGACATTCATTGTCTCTTATATTTAACAGTATGTGTGTGTGTGTATGTATATATATAAATATATATATTATATATATAATGTGTGTGTTTCATAAAAAATGACAGACAAGACAGACACCTACCAAAACCTATCCGGAACATACTCATTGGCAAATCAAATATCATAGCATCATCTACATGCAAAAAAGACTAAAAATAATGGAGGCCTTATTAATAAAAATGAAAAACTCAACTCTCAGTAACATCAATTACAAATATGCTAACAACACACTTACCATGTTTGTTACATAACACATACTACAACTCTACATTATGCTTAACACCGCATACATTCTGTTACATGTAAAATAAAATTAATCCTTGAAAATGGCTGAAAGTGCTTGGATAAACAAAACATTTGGACAATGTTTATATAATTTATGTCCTCAAAAGGAAAAAAAAAACATAGGATCACATGAAAAAATTACATAAAAAAACTTAACCATCACACCTTTTCTGTCATTTTTAATGAAACTTGCATAAAAGAGATTGCTGCCCAAATATACAATATATATATATTCCTTCAATAATCCTTAAGAAATATTGCCCTGAATTGGCTCCTGTTCTCTTTAAACTCTACAATAAATCCCCTGCTGCTTCTTGCTTGTTGGAAATCTGTAGTATATCTTCAGGAACTCTGGCAAACTGTCTGATCCTTATATTGCTGTAGTAATCTTCTATCTCTTTTTGTTAAAGTACTAGAGGCTCCAAACAACTCTGAATTGGTGAAGCATCTCACTTTTCATGATCTTCTTACAGATATGCAATATAGCTTTTACTTTTTTTTAGGCCAACTGCTGATGTATTAATGGTTATTACTGAAAGCTTTTTAAAAGCTTTAGATAAGAATTGGGAAGCTCAGGCTATTGCTTTCGATATCTTGAGGGCATTTGGTATATTGGTCTTCTTAACAAGTTGAAAGGTTATGGTATTCCTGAGTGAATTTTTGATCTAATTGAATCTTTCTTATCAAATCACAAAATGAAAGTTGTCTTGAACAGCCACTCTTCTAGATGTTTTAGTATTAATGCAAATGTTCCCCACCCCCAAGGTTCTATCCTTGAACTTACATTGTTCCTAATTTTTATCAGCTACCTTCCCGATCTCATCAGTTCTCTGCTTGGTATCAGTGCTGATATAACTATTTACTCTTGCGTTAATGTTGTTTGATTGTTTCAATAAAGTCAAATTAACATCTGATCTAAAAAATGACTGACAATTTGTTGTTAAATGGGGCAAGGAATGGCTTCTTGATTTTACTCTCCAGAACAAAACTGCTCTCTTTAAATTGTTAAAGAGAACTTTTCTTTCCTTCCATCAACATTGCTGATGCTGACCTCCAGTGGAGTGATGTTTTTTTTTATTTCTTGGGCTAAAATTTTCTGCTGACATGTTGTGAAAAGATCATATTGAATCAATTGGTAGGTCTGCTTTTAGGAAAGTTGATCCACTGTGTCATACTAGATAATCTTTCTTATACCTTCATAATAAGTACCATTCATTCATGCATTGAATATTACTGCCACATTTGGTCTAGTGTTTTTCTATATATTTAGAGATACTTGATAAAAATCCAAAGAATCTGCAATGTTATTGGTCCTGACAAGATATCTCAGCTTCAGTCACTTTCAGTCCTGGGTATGATGGTAAACTACATCCAGAAGCAAAGCCTCTGATTGTGAGGTTGTGAGGAGCATGAAACCACCTCTTAATTGCTGTTGTTCCCAGGTCCACCCTGACCCAGAGTGGTAGCACCTGTTAGGGTCCCAGCTATGGGCAAATAATTTATCTCGAAACTGGGTTCAAAACACAATGAAAGTATAAAAATAGACTTTTATAGAAATATATATATATATATATATATATATATATATATATATATATATAGAAATTGACTTTTATAGAAAATATACATTTTTGAAGGAAAAAAAAGTTATTACCAGCAATGCATTTTTGAATACAAAGCTTGAAGAAATATTCAATTTTCAAAAATAAAAACAATTTTTATCACAATCTGACTAAATCAACTTTCTCACTATAACTGAACATTAAAAAAATACTTTAAAACCCTACCTTTTGGCATTAAATAACCCACAGAAGTTGATATGCTGTTAAACAAAACTCAAACTCAATTCAGTCACTTTCCCACTATTGTAATGTAGCTTCCCTGTCCCCTTTTTATTAATAATTTCATGGCAATTGTTCTGATAAGCTTTTCTCTTTGGTGCCTAGACTTTATGAATTTAAGCATACCATCTGCTCGGAATGAGAAATTGGATAACCAAGTTCAAATTCTGGTCTTACTCCTGTTCAAATACCCCTGGAAAAAGTATTAATTCATCTCTTCCCTCCAGCTATTGGTTAAATAAGAGGACAAATTGGGTTATATAGTTTTGGTTTGCAATCAGTTTACTGCAGAAAGTAATAGCAACCTACTGTGGGGAAAATCTTTGGCCAGTCAGTCATGTCTCTTTTGAGACATGATCACCCAAGTCTGTATCATGAATGGCATTTAACTGACTGACTAGATTGGCAGTAAGGTCTCCTTATTTAACAGTTAAAATGGTTAGATGTAACAAAAAGTTCTGTGCTAACAGTTTCTTCTTTTGCACTTCTCACTTACAGAATTCTTTTTCAGTTTCTTGCTTTCCAGCCAACTTTTGTCAAAAATTTAAATGCAATATCAATTGTTATCTTCCATCTTAATTCCTTTTTTTATGGTTCTTTAGTAATTAGTAGTTCTTTAGTAATGGTTCTTAGTAATTTTTTTTTCTTTCACACTCTATAACTTCTATTATCTTAGTGGCTTTATTGTTTTGCTTGGAGTGAAATGATTAAAATATATATGAGAGTATTGTATACCATCAGACGTTAATCATGTGATTTTTTTCTGTGTGTTTCTTTGTTTCTCTGCTTGTAACTTAGTCTGTTCTATCCTGTTTGCCATATTCCCTCTGATTTTACCTTAACCAATTATTACTTATTCGATTGCCGTGAAATTGATGGAGAAAGTTTTGTTTTTTTTTCTAATAAAAACTAGATTCAACAGTTTAAAAACTTTTTCAGAGTTACCTGATAAGTGACAATAAGTCATTGTAAATAACAGTGACTATATAATTGAACAAAATGTAATTGTACTTTATTTCTTAAAGAATACAGTTTAAGTAAAAACTATATTTGTGACACAATAATCCACCCCCCACCCAGCTTCACCTGGGATTAGGACATCAGATTTCTTAGTTATTTATTCTTTACCTTTATACTGAACTATTACTTGAAACTGTAAGCATCTTGTAATAACAAATGAGTTGATTAATACTCCCCCACCCCCATCAGCATTGAAATTGCTCATTCAGCTGCTTAATCTAATACTCCTTGACTTTATAATAATAGCCAATCAATTGAAATAGCTTCAGGCTCGACAGCATATCATCTGTATTCATCTCTGCTATTTTAAAATTCAGCTACTGTAACATGACTAATATACAGTGTCAGTTTACAAATTTATTTTCTGCTGATACAGATTACACCATAGTAAAAAAAAATCCTGGCTTTCACAAGTGCTCGACTGACCACTAAATAGAAGCTTTGAAACATTTAAAGCACTTTAATTATCAAATGGTTTGATATTGGCTTGATATTATGAAATATTAGGTTGTTTATAAAGTAATGTCACATTTTCAAGATTGAGTTAAAAACTGGGTGAAAATTAAATTTTATTAATAACACAATCATTTTCTTTAGCAATTACAGTAAAGGCAATGTTTCTATTTTTGGTGACCATGTTTTATTTTTTATTTTTTATTTTTATTTTTTTTTTTGTGTGTTTTGGAAGGGCAGGTCTCTGTCATTTGTAGTAAACTCAAGTCTTAACCCCAAAAAGAATTCTCTGTGTTTGTTAAAAAAATCAAATTGGGCCCACTTTAGTAAGATCTTGAAATATAATTTTTGTGCTTGCTGACCAGTCTCAAGCAAACATAGTGTTTCTTACCCTAATAAAAAAGGTTACTTTAGAGAACAACAATATTTGGAATTTTTAGTGGATGAAGTAGGCAGTTATATATTGTGAGTCATGGATACTCCTTTGATTTAAACCCCTGGTTTTTTTTTTTTACTTTGGACTTGCAAGACTGATTTATGATTTTTGGAATTATGATCAAGATTTCCAATTTTGAGATTTGTACCCTGCTCCAACTGCTTTGTTCCCACACAACTTTTATGAGTTTTTCAGTCTTAACAAAAATCATGGTACGTAAAATGTTACTGGCTGTTTCTTGAAACTGCTTAAAATTTACAATTGTACCTCTTATAATCTGGTGCTTGGTATCATATTTCTTTTCCATTCACTTATTTTCACCTACACCCTTCCACAAAGAAAACCTTGGCCTTTTTTTATTTGATTGTCTACATTGAGAAGTTAAGCAATTTTTAACTTGGTCAGTACTCAAATAAGTAACTACCAAGGATTACCAAGTGCTGTAAGATATGTGACCAGTCCTAGCAGGCTAGTAATAAATACAATCTCACTACTAGAAGACCTTCATATATGGAGGTACTTCTGGACTTCCGAGTCACAAGACTTATCTAGAGTTGGAAAAGTAGTAAATAACTACAGTGAGTTTATTTTCTTTATTTTGATTGATAAATAACAAAAAGTAAAAACGTGGAAAATTGTAGTTATATAATGCACCTAACTACTTTCCAAATTTTAATAGACACTATCACAATTCTAAACCTCATAACATCTTAGATTTTGGTACTATCCCCAGCTTGCAATAATGTATACTACAAGACATTTTTGATTGATTGATTTGTTTTTTATGGCTTATCAACCTTTTGCAGGTTTATTTAAAGCCAGAAAAACATTTTTATATTGTAAGAACTTTTTGGAGATAATAATAATATACTGATATAAATCTTACTAATTAACCCATAGCTGTAAGCGGAGAGAAGAGGTGAATTCATACCTTTCCCAAAGATATCTAAACTTATTTCTAAATGGAACTTTGTGTGTCCATTACCTATAGACTCCAAAATGGCTGAACCGATTTTCTTGAAAATTTACACAGTTGTACTATAAGCATCTGCGAGTGTTCTTAGCTAGGTTTTGTGTCGAGGTACTCCCAATAAATATCGAGAATGGAAAAAATTGGGTTATAGAAGGAGTGGTCCGATTTTAATCAAATATTTGATACACTCATAGACAAAGACATAAGAAATGATATTCAGAAGTTTCAAGGTTGCAGTTCTTACAATAGTTCAGAAAATCGATAATATATGTATATAAAAGGCAAGATGTTTGTGTGTGTGTGTGTGTGTGTGTCTGTTTATCTGCCTGTATGTCTGTATTTTTTCAGTCCTTTTATTTTAGTTTTTGCTTCAGGTTTGGCTCTAAGTTGGTATAATTGTAGTTCTTAATCTCAGCCATGATACCATTTACTCAGAGGATTTATTTAGCCTTCAAATTTCAGTTTACGATGAAAAAAACTTATTTGATATCGATACCAGGAAATCCAAAATTCAACTTTCATTCATTCATTTTTCTTTCAGTCTATGGTTTTGCTTTAACTGGAAACAACTATTGCTTTTTAGTCTTTCTTGCCAACGTCCAAAGAGTCTGAGCTCCAGGACCATGGATTAGTTTTAAAGCTTTCATTACACCCAGGCAATGCCGGGCTATACTGCTAGTTTACTTATAAATGAATGAATATTAGTGAGACTGGAACTTTATTCAGCAATTTCCAATTTTGAGCCATTATCCATTACACAATCCGCATAGTCAAGCATATTGCATCTGATATTTCCAAGCATTCACCCTTTTAAGTACTGACTAGGTTTGACTTTGCTTAACTTTGAGATAATACAAGGACTGGGGTTTCAATGTAATATAGCTATAAGCAACATATTAGAAGATTGTATACAAACAATATGTTATTAAGAAAATCAGATAGGGAAGAATGTAATTTTTTGAGTAAATTGAATTTTGCCTGATCAATAAATATTTTGGCAAGGAAGAAAATCTGTTGACTGCAAGAGATTTTTTAAACTATTTAACCCTTTCTTTATGTTGCATTTTTTATCCCCAGAAAGCTTTAGTCAATATATTACATAGCTTTTTTCAAGTATGCAATCTGTATGAAACATGGTTCAGTGCCCCTGCTATTTACCTTGATAAAAATCCAATAAAAAATCAGCAATGTTATTTGTCCTGATCTGGCAGTTTGGCCTCAGTCACTTTCTCACTGCCATAAGGTTGCCTCTCTGTGTCTTTTATATAAATACTTTCATGGTAATTATTCAGATGAACTCTGGTACCTAAACATTTTGAATTTAAGCACAGTAATAGACTGGCATTGAGTGCTCATCAATTTACAATTGAACTGGCTAGATGTATCTATTGTCCTCTTGATTACCTTTTTCTCTTTCCACTCATTATTGATGTTTCTGTTCGTAATTCTTCCATACCCTGTAACACCTTGTCTCTTAGTGACTTTACTGCCTTACATGGAGTGATACTGGATTTTTTAAAAAAATTTTTTGAGAGGCATCATTTGTTATTCCGAGCATTGTTTGAATTTTTGGACTATTAATCCCCTTCTGTTTGTTGATTTTGTTATTACATCATCTCAGGCTCTTGTTACTAATATAGCTATGAAGGTGGGCTTGAAAGTTCATAGTCAGCCTATGAATTTTCCAACCCCCTCTTATAGAAGGATGGGTGGGGTAATGTAATAGATATTGGCATGGAAAGTGAATTTAGCACACTGTTGCAATCAATTTCATGTAAATATCCTTGAGAAAGGCATGAATCAATCTCATTTCTCTCAGTTATGGGTTAAACTGCAGGATAGACTAAAAGGAGGAAAACTCTGAATTCCAAGTTGTCAAGAAGGTAATTGGAAACTATTCTCCTACCTTTTCCAGGAATGCATGATAATTTACATGAAATAAAGAAAAACGCATGGAGAATCATATTCACTTACACCCTGAAAGGACATGGTATTAAAAATAAAAATGGCCTGCCACAGGACTATCAAGAAGTTTGATCTGGGAAAACTATGGTCTCAATGCTCTAAGAGAATCTGGCTAGCTGTCTCTACAGCTGGCTGTTTATGTAGGTATTTCCAAGATCAGTCTGGTACTAAGTCACAATTGTCAGGAACTCATGAGGATTGAACTCGCTGTCCTACCAATGATGTTCGAGACTTGTTATCCATCACTCAATAATACTTATTCAGTTATCAATTCTCAGTTATACACTGTTCATTTTTAAAAAATTTCTTTAATATTAATTTTAATTTTCTTTTTTTTTTTTTAATAATCATTTCACTCCAAGTAAGGCAGTTCTGCAACTGGTGTGCAAGGGGTTACACAAGAGGAGTGTTAAGAGAAAGAGGAACAGACAGGTCACAGGGGGTGTTAGAGAATGGGTAAGAGAAGGATGAGAATACTGGTGTGAAGGGAGCTGTGTAAGAGTAGAGTGAAAAAGAAAAAGATACAAGGGTTGTCAGGGAAAGGATGTTAGTCAAGGCGATAAGAGATGGCAATTGAGATAAGAGATTGGCATTTAAATTCTTGGAGATTGTAGCTGTCAGGGAACCAAGTATACAGAAAGGAGTTCTACAGGTGGGAAGTGTGAGAAAAGCAACTGTTAGAGTAGAAGTTGCAGTTACATTATATTGATTTGATTAGTTACTTTTTAAACAATACAAGTTGCAAACAACTGAAATTAAATTGAAAGAAGTATTACTTAATAATTGCTTATGCTTAAAAAAATTAAAACATTCTTTATTTAATACCAGCATAATGAAAAGTAATGTAAATAGCAGAATAAAAATACTATTAAAAAAAAAATGAATAACAGTTGAAAAGATTTAATCGCAGAAACAGAAAAGAAATACCATGTTTGTACTTGGTGTATTTTTATATCAAAGTTATAAGAATTCTGAAGTATGAATCCACCTTTTCTCCCCCAGCTATGGGTTAAATAGAACTTGTATCATAAAATTATTATTATTGCCCCAAAATTATTACAATCCAAATATATGTTCCGGCTATAAAAAAAACAAATCAGTCTTGTAAGAATTCTGTTAGCATCTTAGTTGTGGCTAAAGCAATGAAGATCCACCCAGTCAATACATCAAAATGGTATAATAGAAGTGAGAAATTGTTGATGATTAAAAGAACAATTTATATTTTTAAAAGCCAGACACTTTTGAAATATAATACTGAGAAATAAATATTTTGTTACTTGGTTAAAAACTTAACTTGCGTTCAATCAAGTATACTGATTTTGAATTCATATTCAGAATTGTTTTCACCTATTAGAATTTTTGATTATGCATATGATTGGCAAGACATTGTCTTACTGTGCCACAAAAATATATTTTTAGTCTGCTCCCTAGGAAAATGATACTGTATTAAATTAAATTGTATATGCCAATTCCAAATCTGTATTCAGAATTTGCCATGGTACATAAGATTTTTCAGATATATTTATATACATAGTAAGTATTATATTAGTGTCCACTTGAACTGGGAACATGAGATTCATTCATAAGAGTTGTGCACAACTTTCTTGAGTTACATGGAACTGAAAACTGGATTGATTTAATCAGTAATATTCTGACTACATATCGAGGAATGGGATGCCAGATGTCTCTTTAAAATGCACTTCACACTTTTTTAGTCAATTTTTTTTTTTTTTCAGTGGACCTGGATACTGTAAATGATGAGTATGATGACAAGTTTCACTAGGTCATATCTGAGATAGAATTGAGATAATATCAATGTTATTTGGCCCAGATTTTAGTGACTACTACTGATCCCCACCCAAACAAGACATCTACACAGTGTCTGAGAACATTTCTGAAAATATCAATTTTATTTTCCATCATCACTCAACAATGAGTCAGAAATAATTGTCATTTTTGTTTATCTACTTTAGTTTTCAAAATATTACAATTAGTTCCCCAAAGTGGAAATTACATATGGATCAACTTAACATTTATTGATATACTATTTGCTTCGAATGTATTAATGACATCATCATCTTCTATGTGCTGTGTCTGTCTAGGACTTTGGCAACCATGGCTCTCCACAACTTCTTTTTTATAGCTCAATAATAGCTCATCTGGTTATTTCTCCCAAGCCCTGCACCACTATCAATTCACTCAAGCTCACCAGTAGATTATGCATTCTTTTCCTCTCTCTTGCCTTCAATCTGTCCTGTGAGCATGAAATTCTCCAAACTCTCTTTCCTCATTATGTGCCCTAGAAATTTCTAATGTTAATTATGAATATCCTTTTTGTTGTTGCTCACATGTTCAGTCCATAGCATTCTCCTTCTATAGAACAACATTTCTGTTGCTTCAAATCTATGAAAAAATTGTGCAGCATTCACTACCATATAGAAGGATTGATATTACATAACAATTCAGTACTCTTTTCTTTCTTTCTTGTGAAATGTTTTTGTTTTGTAATAGTTCGCTTAGCTTTTTGAAGGCATTTTTCACTACTGACTGGACAGATAGAAGGAAGGAGAGACAGAGGAAGGCAGCGGATAACATATTTGCAGGGACTGACCAGGTGGATGACGGAACGGGGGTTGCCAGGAGCAACAGGAGCAAACATACTAAGAGCAACAAGGGATAGGGAGACGTGGAGAGCCATGATCGCCTACGTCCTGAAGGGACAGGGCACATAGAAGAAGAAGAAGTGTGCCTTCAGATTTCAGTCTCTCACTTTCCAACCTTTGTTAAAACACCTTTCAGATATTTAAATTGTGCTTGTTTGATTTTGGTATCACCAGTTCATAATTTACATGTTAGGCTGTTCCTTTTGCTAATAACCATGCAGTAATCTTGCAATTGAAAGCCTTTCTTTTCACTTTCCTTCATTATCTTCTATAGATTCTTTTCTCTGTCTGCTATCAATACTGTCATCTGCATATCTTATATAAGATTTGGGGCCACTAACAATAAATCCTGGTAGGACTTCTAATTTCTCAGAATCACCTCACTGTATAGGTTGAATAAATCCAGTGAGAAGATACACCGTTGTTTTATGCCCTTTCTATTTTTGCATATTTACTGAATTCGTTTTCTATCCATGTGTGGGCAGTTTACTGTCGGTACAGGTTCTGGATTATTCTAATATCCTCCTCAAATATATCTGTTACCTCAGAGTTCTAAAGGTTTTTTGTTATGTACTTTATTAAACACTTTTCACAATCTATAAAACACAGGTTAGTCAGTCATTTAAGTGCCATACTTGATACACGCTTGGGCGATCATGTCTCAAAAGAGACATGACTGACTGAGCAGAAGATTATTCTGCAGTAGGTTGCCATTACTTTCTGTAGTGGACTGGTTGCCAGCCAAGGCTAAAGAACCCAATCTATCCTGTTATTTAACCCATAACTGGAGGGAAGAGATGGATTAATACCTTTCCCAAGGGTATTTGTGCATAAGTGAATGCAAGGAATTCAATTAGAATTCGAACTTGTCTTCCCAATTTCTCATTCCAAGCTGATATCCACTGTACCACAACACACATTTTGTTGTTAGTACTATATGCATTATGCTGTTAATATATTTACCTTGAAAATAAAAATGTTATTGATACATTAAAAACTTGTAGTTAGACGATTCTGAATATATATTTGGTATTGGCCTGGTTGATTTAATCTGGTGCAGTTGTTTTCTTTTCTCTCTTCCTTTCTTCAGTGTAATCAAGAAACAAAACCAGGTCTCCAGTTAATAAGACTTGTTTGTTTTTTTCTTACTGAACTAAAGAAAATAGTTGATTATAAAAAAAAATAAAACAATAAATCTTCAATCGTTCATATTTCTTAAATGAAACATTGTCATTAATTTTTATAATAGTTTTTTAATACTAATCTTTTTGTTTTTTGTTAAATTTTCATTGCAACATTGAGTCAATTTTTATGTTCTATCATTAAGTAAGCAGCCTAGATTAAAAAAACAAACAAAAAAACTCTCAATCCATGTTCTCTACCCACTGGTATAGATTGACAACTTTAGTAGAATTGTTGCAAGAGAAAACGATGAAAGTAAATACAAATAAATCCATAAAGAAAGATGTATCTTGTCTGTATAATTGAATATGTAGAAATATTTACCAAAGTTAGGTTATTCTGGCACAAGATCACAATAGTAAAAAACTTAGTGAGAATCAAACAGCCCGAAGACTGACTTGTAAAACCATCATCAGCTGTGAGTACCTTCACTGCACACACGCACATTTGATGCTGACCAGCTGACTGCAGACACCTTCATTGCTCATATGTGCTGCTGATCATCATTGACTTATTTTGCATCTTCATTGTTTACATGCACTTGTGATATTTACATATGCACTTACTTTGTGATATAACACAATAGGTTTAACAAGCTTTCAAAAGAGTTTGTGATTTTCTTGTCTTCAAAATAGAAGTAGAAAATGTTACATTTTTCTGTGGTTGATGGCTCTCTTTATTTGAGTGTTCAAAAGGAGATAAAATTTGAACTAGGTTTTCTTATTTTAAGTTGTCTGACCACTTACAACTTTGTGGTTTGTAACATTCCACCCTATGTACTTTTTTTTATCTTGAGACATATTTATAATCTGAGCAAGAATGCTGCTGTATTTGTATTTGTAATGTTTACTTATTGATTTATACATTCCATGGTCAAGGCCATATCAGAATGTTGTGTTCATTTAGTCATGATACACACCATATATTCACTTGTTCATATGAATAGTTTAGTCATTAGTATTCAATTCTATCATGCCACTAAATATTAGAGATGAGTCTTGCTCAAATGATCCATCTTTTTGATTTGTCATATTGCTTAACATAGTCATAACAATTATTACTAAAAGTTTTTTTTAAATTTAGGATATGAAGAACAAAGCATAAAAGCTCTATAAGCTGTTGTGTGGGCTTATCTTAGTAGTACTATTACAGTAATTACTTTAGTAGGCTTATGGATTGTACATAGTTTGTCTGGCTTTGTAGACTGGAGTATCTGGTTTATGAAGTGACCTTATAATGACAAGCATGCTGTTTTGTGTGAGCAGATAATCTGTTCACCTCTTGATACTCAAATGATATAAATAATAATTTCACCTTAGCTTTTTCTAAATTTTATTTATTTATTGACATTTACTGCTTCTTCAGGTGAGCTGGCTGGTGCAAATAAATGACTTTTGGTGACAGTTTTTATTAAACATTGCAAGTAAACATTTATAGATCTTTATTTTACTCTTTCTTTATTTCTTCACATGGCAGGTAGAAGTTCATAATTTTATTTAGCTTAGTATGGTACAAGGCCAAATTAGGTGTGCAATAATAGAAGGAAAGTTATATGAGTGGAGTTGTCTTGAAAATAATTTTTATTTTTTTTGTTGTATGTAGCAAAAAAGGGACAGCTGTTGAAAGTACTAGTTGTACCCTGTCTTCTTTTTCTTTGTCAGTAAGACTACCATGAAACTCCACATACAAAGCATAACCCCTCTACTCGTCAGTGGAGTCTACCTGTCTGATGTTCTCATGCTAATTTCATGCTGAAGAGCAGAAGTTTGTGTAAGCTACAAATTTTTTCTCACAAAATCTCCAAGATCACATTATTCTTAAATTTCAGCTTTTGGATCAGCTATATTTTCTGTCATGTATTTTGCATGCAAAACCCATAAGAACATGTTTTGTTCCAGGAGGCAAGCCTTTTTCCCTTCTACATTGTATCAGGATTTTCACTATGGGGATGGCTTGTATACTTTGAAAATCAGCATCCAAATCCAATCTCAAACATCAACCATTGATACTACTGAGAATATGCAACTAATTTAGCTATCAAGCAGGTGATATGTATTTACATTTATGTATAGACATACACAGTTAAGCACATTATTTGTGTGGTGCAATTTCATTTAAAATAATATAATTCATTTTCAAAATATTGGAACATGTTTTATATATATATTAATATATATAAAGACATAACATATGATCTTAGGCATCCAATAAATACTAATAATCTATTCCAGAAACTTTGAATTCTATCCAATTGTATGTAAAGACATTAAAAAATTGGCAAACTTATCCATGAGCCAGAAATTACTTCAGTTATTTATGAAATTCTTAAAATATATCATGTTATGTCTATCAGGTTGTATCTTGTTTTATATTTTTAGAATAAGATTTTTTAAACCCTTTTGAACTTGATTAGTTAATGTACCAGCACTGAAAGTGTGTGTGTGTGTGTATGTATATATATATATATATATATATATATATATATTTTCAATGTCAACATAACATTGAACTTCACCCATAATGTAGCCTGGGTATTTTAGCTGGTTGTGGAATGTTTTATCTAATATTAGGTCACCAGGAAAGTGATTAATTGAACTTGGTTAATGTTGTAGAGTGGTTGATACCCCTGCAGCACTCTCAATGATGGAATGGCCCATGGCCTTAATGGTTTATTTAAGTAAAGAATAGTTATGTTTGAGGTGTAATATTTGAGTCATTCGAGTAATATTCAAATTGATTACTTTAACGACTATTGAGATCTAAGCCCCTCCTCTCTGTGTTGTATGTTTTGTCTTGTCTGTCATTGTAACTACTGCACTGTTCTGTATATGTCCATTTAGCACTGGATATTGTGCTTAATAATACCACAGCACACTTTATCTGTGTATTGTATCCACCTCTGTGATATTACAGTTCAACATAAAAAAAGAATATATGAACATAAAAGGGACTCCATACAGAGAGTATGGAATATATTGAAATAACCAAAAATCAAAAAAGTCATCCTTAAGATTCACTCACAAAAATATAATCATTACCACTCAAATGGACAAATGGGACACAAGCATCATACAATAGAACTGTCGAGATGTTAAGCCAAACAATGAGGAAATCAAGCAATGTCTTGCAGATTACAATTCAAATATAGTCTGCTTGCAAAAGATCTTTCTCTCCTTTAAAGGTTATGAAACTTATCACAAAATAAATTTATCAACAATAGAGAATAGGACAAGTGAGGGTGCTTTGATATTGAATAAAAAAATCATTTCTCCATGAAAAACTGATGAAACACAAATTTACAGACCATAGCAGTAAAAACTTCAATTAATTGAACAGTATGTTCAATATATATTCTTCCAAAAACAGACTAAATAAGACTGAAATACAAAGGCTAATTTGCCAATTTCGCACTACCTTTCAACTAATGAGAGATTTTAATGCACACAGCAAAATATGGAGCTATAGAAACCCCAATAAAACTGGTAAAGTTATAAAATCTCTACTAGAATCATCTGTATCCTTAATAACCAAATGCACATATACCTACAGGTACCAGATCAAAATTGGCTATTGATCTAACCATATGCTTTCCATTAATTTTTATGGGCTTTCAATGGAAATATCATGATGACCGATGTGGTAGTGACCACCTATTTTCCTAAATATGAGGAAGCCTATACCAGAAAGAAAAAATTCGCTGATCTCCCAAATCAACATGGAAATTTTTAATGAACCAGAACCAATAGTCTTCTTTACAAACATACTAACACAAATAGCAAGACAAAAAACACCCAAATCTTCCTTTAAATCACATATCAAATTAAAACCCTGGTTTACAGCAGACTGCAGAGACGCATTTAAAATCTGGAAAACAATGCTAAAAATATTCTTATATAACCCAACCACAATCAAACAACAAGCAAGTTCAAGCAAAATCAATATAATTAATCAATATAATTAAAAAATCCAAGAGAATCTTGACAAAACTACACCTCCTGACTAAACAACAAAACCACAATAAATATGTGAAATAATAAGGAAAATTAATAGCAAAACATCACAAACTGCAACAGTTCACTTAACCAAAACAAATAGAGAGAAAGGCCCTGGAAAAAAGAAATAGCTAATCTAATAGCAACAGAATTTCAAAGAACCTCTTTAACAAATCACTACACTTTTAAATGTCAAAAATATAAAAACATTATGGAAAAGGAAAAATTTACATTCACTTCAAACAATAAAGAATACAATATTTTCTTTACTATGACAGAACTAAAAGACTCCATTAACAAAAGTAAAAACTTTGCAACCTGTCCAGATGAAATTCATTACCAATTTTTAAAACATTTACCAGAAAAGTCTTTTAATACTTATCCAGATCTTCAATGATAAATGGTGTTTAAATTTCCAAAATTGTAACTTAAGTTTATCAGCATTCCAATTCCTAAATCTGGCAAAGACTATTCCAACCTAACAAACTACCAACCTATTGCACTAACAAGTCACATTTGCAAGACAATAAGAAAAATGGTAAATGCTCAAATATGTGGTACCTGGAGAGAAACCATTTCTTATCTAGCTCCTAAAGTGAATTCTGAAAAACTAAGGAACCAATGATTAATTTGTATGGCTAGAATCCTTTATTTGAAATAGCTTTGTTTGAGGTAATCATGTGGTATCAATATTCTTTGATCTTGAAAAAGCCTATGATGCTACATGGAAGTATGGTATCCTAAAAAACATACACAAGATGGGAATGAAAGGAAGAATTGCCATATTCATTTAAAACATTCTATCAAACCAAGCATTCAAATTATGAAATGGAAATACATCATCAGACACATGAACAGGAGGTAGGAATATTTCAAGGTAGCATTTTATCAGTTACTATTTATTTTGAGAATAATATACTATTAAAACCATTAATACTGGAATTGAAAAATGCCTATATATATATATATATATATATAGATAATCTCTCAATATCATACTCATCAACAAAAATGCCTTCCTTGAAAGATATGGGCAAATGAAAATAGATTCAGTTTCTCTGAATTAAAATTTGTTTGTATACATTTCTGAAAAAAAAAAGAGCCTTCCACCTCAGTCCAGAATTAAAATTAAATAGACACTTAATTCCCATAGTCCAACAAATAAAATATCTAGCAATCTTAACACATCACTTAACAAATCCCAGGCCTAACTAATAAAACAACAACTTTTAGGCAAAATTAGACTTTATTCATGAACATAGTCTCCTTTTAGGGTGATACACTGATTCTAGCACTTCTCTAACAATTCAATGCCTTTTTTTTTCTTTTTTCTTTTTTTTTTGTAGAATGATTTGTCTTTGGCGTCAAAATACATCTCAATTTCTAATATCACTTCTTCATTGGAGCCAAATCTCTTTCCCTGGAGCATTCTTTTGAGGTCTGCAAACAGTAGTCGCTAGGGGCCAGATCTGAAGAAAAGAGTAGAGGCAGAAACAATTCGAAGTGCAATTCATGTAGTTTTGCTATCGTCGCGATCGACTTGTGACACAGTGTGTTGTCTTGGTGAAAGATCACCTTTTCTTCATTTGTCATCATTTTTTGGCAAATTTTTCCTTCAAACACATCAATAATGCTATATAGTATTTGCTATTGATGGTTCATTCTTTTTCAAGGTAATTGATGAACAAAATACCTTGTGCATCCCAAAATACGAAGACCAAAACCTTGCTTGCTAATGTTTGCATCTTTGGTTACTTTGGATGGCTTTCCCCTGCTGCTGGTTTGACTCTGGAGTAAAGTGGTCGATCCATGTTTCATCCATTGTCACACATTGATGCAAAAAATTTGTGTTGAAATAGTTGCAAACAATGCTCTGAATCATCAATGCGTTGTTGTTTTTGATCGACTGTGAGCAAACGCAGCACCTACTTTGAACACAGCTTTCTCATTGACAAATGTTCATGCAAAATGGTGAAGACACTGCCTTCTGATATGTTCAAATCCTCTGCTATCTCACACAGCTTCAATTTACAATCGGCCAAAATGAGTTAGTATGTTTTTTTGGTGTTTTCTAGGAAAACAGTCGATTTTGGGTGACCTGAGCGTTCAGCATCATTTGTGTCTTAAAGTCAGCATACCACCTCTTAACCATTGTTTCTGACAAAGCAGAGTCTGAATAACACTTATCACGTCATTGCTTTGCTTGAACAGTATTTTTTCCATCAAAATGCAATGCTTTATAAACACATGAAATCAAATTTTTTCATTGTTTTGAAAATTTGCAACAGTAACTTCTCTTAAATAACTAGTTTGTAAATCAATAATCTGATTGAGCCCAAATTTTGTCACATGCCATTTGTAGGTTCGCACTTCATAAAGATCATATGAATTTTTTTATTACTGGTGCCAGCTATATGTCAGGCCTGGGACTTATTGTGTGATGTATTAACTTCAAGATCCACATTGATTACCTTATGCAAAAATGCTTTGAAGCTTCTAAAAGTAATATTAAAACTGAATTGGGGTGCTTATACAAAAGTATTGCTCAGCAGATCATAACTAGACTAAATGCATCATGAATCTATTAAAAAAAAACAAAAAAACTACGGACCATACAGAATCAAGGACTTGGAGCTTTCCGAACCTCACCCATGCAAAGTCTCTATATAGAAGCCAGTGAACCACTTATATCAGAGATGGGAAAAATTATCCCTCCAATATGCACTAAAACTACAATTCAACCCAAATAACTTAATATTCCAAAAAACATATTAACCTCAATATATCCAGTTCTATAAAAACTAAATCAAAAGCCATTCCTTCATTTTAAAATTAACACAACACTAGAACAAATAAACAAAGATCCCTATGTAACACAAGTTATAATAAATAAGGTAGCTCCAAACCTCACATAGACCTAACATTGATAAAAGAAACAATCAACAAAAGTATATACAGAGAATTAAGAGACAAATATTGTGACTACAAAATATTTTACACAGATGGATAAAAAATCCTTTATAAAATATGTAGATGCAGCAGCCACAAACAAATTCATAAACAAATCAGGTTATCAAATAATGCATCCATCTATGCAGCTGAAATAGAAGTCATTAAAGTGGCACTTAAAATGATAGAAAATTCAAAAGATAGGAAGTTTATAATATTCTCAGACTCCCTGTCTAGTTTAACAGCAATTAAAGAAAATGATACAAATCATCACTGTATTCAAGAAATTCTAGCAACTTGTCATCAGTTAATAAAGCACATAACAATTATATATATTCCTATCCATATAGGCATCAAGGGAAATCATGAATCTGCCAGTCTGGCAAAAGTCAAAAATGAAAATAACTGACATCAAACTCCCATATACAGATTATAAAAACAAAATTATATAACATGCCAAAAGAAAATGGTAAGCAATTTGGGACATGTTCCCAAAAAATAAACTTTATGAATATCAGCCAACAATAAGAAAAAATATAGAACCATTGGCTGACTATAGACGAGACATAGTACTCAACATATTAAGAATTGGACACACACCCACACACACAAAGCAGAAATTACACCTCCGTGTATGCACTGTAAGCAATTTCTCATCATCAAGCCTATCTTGATAGAATGCAAGAAGCATTAAACAATACGTAGCAACTATTACCAAGCACAAAATCTTAACATGTTCTTCAAAAATGTACCTACTGTCCAAATCTAAATCTAAACTTATTTATAAATGGAACTTTCTCTGTGTGTGTGTGTGTGTGTGTGTGTGTGTCCGTTACCTATAGACTGAATTGGCTGAACCAATTTTCTTGAAAATTTACACAGTTGTACTATAAACGTCTGCGAGTGTTCTTAGCTAGGTTTTTGAGGTACCCCCAATAAATATCAATAATTGAAAAAATCATGTTATAGAAGGTGTGGTCTGATTTTAAACAAATTTGATACACGCATAGACAAAGACATAAGAAAAGATATTCAGAAGTTTCAAGGATGCAGCTCTTACAATAGTGCAGAAAATCGATAATATATATGTATATAAAAGCTTTCATTACACCTGAGCAACGCTGGGCTATACTGCTAGTAATAGAATATCTGAAGAAAATAAAATACTTCCAACTTCTATAGAAGATAGAGCTTGGACATTGAAGCATACAACTTACGTTTTGAAATATTCCCAAATTATACAACTTTTGCTATTTTCAAAACAATTTAAAAAAAAACCTAACAATCACTTGAAACATTTTGAAACATTCCTGAATAAAAAATCCAGTTTCAGCATTCAATGACACAGAGATTTGTAAAACAATCAATCAAGCTGCTTCTGATCTTAATTGCTGTTGTTCCCAGGTCCACCCTGACCTGGGGTGGTAGAACCTGTTAGTGTTCCAGCTATGGGCAAATAATCAATGCCCAAACTGGGATCAAAAAGCAATGAAAGTATAAACAATTTGCTAGTAGAAATACCAGCAATAAATTCTCATAGTAAAAGAATTATCAGCAGTACATTTTTCTAAAAAACAAATAAATTGATAAAAATTGCCAGCAATACATAGAAACTCCCAATCAAAAATTTAAGACCATTTAAAAATCTTTAAAAAAAAATTTTTTTTTATAGATAGATTTTAAACTCCTCCCACTTAAGGTTACCAATACTACAATCTAAAAGGTTATGGAAACAAAAGCTACATTCCAAACATTTTATTTAGAAATTTACATTTTTATAAAATGAGGCGATTTACACATGATCAAAATTATAAGACCAGAGACAAAAATTGTACGAAATTGTACAAAAAGTCTATGAAAACATTCAACAACCAAATTTAATAATGAGTTCTACCTCCACTGCTTTTGATGACTTCAAAAATTCTGTCAGGCATGCTAGAAATAAGCGTTTCTATTAAGGTGCGGGGGATGTTGCTCCAGCTTCTGAAGATGACTTCATAAAGTTCATTTTTTGTTGAATATTGTTTGCCATTTCGATAAACATCTCTTGTCATCCATCCCCAAACATTTTCAATTGGGTTCAAGTTCGGTGAGCATGCAGGATGTCCCAAGAGATGGACCCCATTTTCTTGTAGAAAGGTCAAGGTCCATCTTGCAGCGTGGATTGCAGCATTATCCTGTTGGAATAACCATCCATCCCCACACAAACGATGTCTCTCCATCATCAAAGATGCTTTTCGTAGCATGCTAACATAACCAGCTGCTGTCTGACGACCCTGCACCACCTGGAGCTCCATCATCCCTCTGTAAGAAAAGGCACCCCATACCATTAGGGACCCTCCACCACTATGACGTGTGGAGAAAATTTCAGGAGGCATGTTTTTGTTATACCAATATCGTTGGAAGCCATCAGGCCCAATCTAGATTGAATTTTTTCTCATCAGAAACAGGAATTTCTTCCACTTCTCAATGTCCCATGTTTGGTATTCACGACCAAACTTTAAGCGGCCCAACTTGTGACGTGGAAGCAGCTGAGGAATTTGTTTACGCTTTTTATTTACCATGCCTTTTTGTCTTAAGTGTCGTCTGATGGTTACAGGACTGCAATCAGCATCTGTGACTGCCTTAATTTGACAAGAAGAAAGTCCCCTGTCTTTCATAACAACCCGTCTTATTCTCCTACTCAATGCAGGAGAAATTTTTTGGGGGCCTATCAGAGGATTTTGCTTTTCCATAATTCTCACTGTTCTTTAGAAAGTTGCAAATCACAGTTTTACTGCGATTTACCTTAGCTGCAATTGCCCGCTGTGACAAACCTTGCTTATGGAATTCTAGAATTCTCAACTTTGGTAAGTTTGCTTGCTTTAGGCATGGTAACACCTTTACGCAGTGATTGCTAATCTCTAACTAAACTAAAAACATTGGAATTACCATAGATCTAACAATTTATACCCCTGGTCTTATAATTTTGATCATGTGTAAATCTCCTCATTTTATAAAAATGTAAATTTCTAAATAAAATGTTTGGAATGTAGCTTTTTGTTTCCATAACCTTTTAGATTGTAGTATTGGTAACCTTAAGTGGGAGGAGTTTAAAATCTATCCGTAAAAAAAAAATTTCTTTTTAAAGATTTTTAAGTGGTCTTAAATTTTTGATCGGGAGTGTATGTAAGGAAAAAAATAATTCCAGCAATACATTTTTGTAAAAGAAATTACTAATGCTTCCAAGAAAATTAAATTTCAGCATTAAATGACCCTTAAGAAGTTGATATGCCACTAAACAAACACCTATACTGGCAGCAGGCATCATGTGTATTTTGTTTACAAACACAATGGGCTGACAACCTTGAACTTTATCCATAATTCAGTCTGGGTATTCCAGCCAATCATTAAATGTTTTATTTAATATTAGGTCATTAGGGAAGTTCAGCCAACCACAGCATGTTTTATCTAACACTAGGCTGACTTTTGTGAGCAAAAATGAATTTTTCTGTTGTATAGTTTTGAGATGTTACAGTAGGGCTTCAAGTTAAAGATTCTTGCAATTCAGGAATTAATTTTGGTGCAGTAGCTAAGCATTTTTCAGCACCCAAGTTGACTGTATAGCATAACATATTAAAAACATTGTGAGACAAAAACCATTGTAATTCTTCCTGGAAAGGGCTGTAATCCTAAACTCTAAGATTACAAAGAAAAATTGTGTGTGAATGCAGTAAGAACTCTAATGTTGTGCTGAAAGATATTGTTTAGTTTGTCAGGGAGGGTGAAAGAAAAGAGGAAAATCTACAAACATTAGTAACATCATACCTTTGTGTAAAAACCTATTTTTAACTCTTTATGATTCTCCATGCTCTAACCTGTCCCATAAATATCTACTCTTAAAGTCTCCCTGTTTGCATGACTTCCTGGTTTATTTACAATGATGTCATATATTATGACATAGTATACATGAGGTGGGTTACAGTGGGTTGCTCACTGAGACCTGATATTTTCGGAGCAGGTAGGATGCAAAAAGGTTAAAGGTGTTTTAGTGGAAATGGGATAGTTGTTTGGTTAAAATTGTTGAAACCATGAAAAAAGAATAATACTGATGTTTTAACAGAGAAAAGATTTTGACAAGTATCTTTTTTGAAAGACAATAATAATAATCTATGCTAGTGAAAAATTAACTCAAAGACAAGATCAACATTACCTTGACCTGTAATGAGTTGGGACCTGAATCCAATGTTAAATTTCTGATAAGTTTAAGTTGATTCAAACAATATTAAAATTTAGTAAAGTTAGAGCAATATGTTTTTGAAGAATGGAACAATATACTAAAAGAAATTTGGAGCTGATTCGTTATTGACTATTAGCTGAAGCTTATGAATACTTTTGTTCATAATGTTACTGTATTGAATACACTATTTGTGTGTGATACATACATACATATATATATATATATATATGTGTGTGTGTGTGTGTGTGTGTGTTGAAAACAACCAACAAGGAAGATTTTAATTTTTTTTTATTTAATTTTTCCTGTATTCTTAAATGTCTCTTTTTTGCTGGAAGATAAGGAGTATAAAAATGCCCTATAATTATTATTTTTGCAAGTGTTTTCAGCCACTTCACTGGCCATTCTTAAGGATGTTATGTTTCCAGTATTGTTATTTTTTTCTCATGTTTTGACTGTAATGTAATTTATTTGATGTTTTTGAAAAGGAGTGCTCTTTCAAAGCTTTCTTGAATATTTTTATATTTTAAAAACTTTCAGTACTCCATTTACACTATTAAGTAAGTTTGATGGTAGGAGAGAATTATTTGATAAAAATAATAATTACAGAACATTTTTACATTCCCTATATCCAGCAAAAAGGAAACCTGTTTGAGAATACAGAAAAAAATTAATAAAATCTTCTTTGTCAGTTGTTTTCAATGAAATATTCTTAAAAGAAAGCTTTGCTGTCTATATATATATATATATATATTCCTATGTTTTATGCACAACTCTGAGTTTTATGCATTTCAGCAATCTTCGAGTGCTTATTATATCATATGTAACTTCTTCCGCTTTCTCATCACTCTCCTCTTATGTAGCCCCCTGCGCTTGCTTGGGGTGAAATGATTATAAAAAGAAAATATAAAGATACCTATGTATATTATGAATCTGTGTGTGCATGCTAGGATGACAGTGTGTTTACATTAAATATAACACATAAAAATGTGTGTGTGTGTGTATATATATCTATATCTATATATATAATAAAGTGGACATTAAAGTCAACACCCAGTGCCAACAGACTTTCATACTTAACTGCAATAAATGGTTGTTGCTGAGTGTTGATTTCAATGTCCGCATTCATATTTATATATAATATATACTTCATATTGATCACTTTAACCAATAAATATAGCATACCTTAAAATTATATTTTTATTGTATATATCAGAGGCACTGTGGAGTAATGTGTAATGGCATAGATTGAGTAATGGGAGAGCTGAATTCATTGTATTTCCTTAGTGTTAGCTTTCCCTTGAGAAAAGTATGAATCTGTCTATTCTACTCAGCAGGATGGACTGAGCCTTATAACTTATTTACCTATAAATACTTATTGTAAAAATGTAAGTGGACAAACAACTAGTTTAAAAACTAGTGAAAATTTAAAGGAAAAATTGAAAAAATGTTTTCGGATGTTCTGTCAAATTAGTTGGGTTAGTGTTCTAAATTCAAAGTGAAATTTAAATTTTGAGGGCAAGTGCAATTAAGAATATGCCAATAGCACTGTCTTGCTTTGAGATCAGACCTTTTCAGTTTCTCTCTCGTCTCAAGCAATACTGCATTTATATCACTGTGGCTCATTTCTGATTGATTGGTTACTGATTGGCTGATTAATCCAATCAGCACAAGCAACTAATCATATATAGTCAGAACATTTTCTCCCCCAACAAGCATTACTAGTTTATAAGCATTCCTGGAACTAACAAACTATTATGCAGAATTAGAGAGCTCCACTGAACAAGTTATTTACAAAAGGCATAGATTGTAACTGGACTGATAAATGCCAGAAAATGTTTGAAGAAAAAAAAAAAATACTAACATCAGACTTATAATTAGTGCACTACAATTTAAAAGCCGAAATCTTAGTATGTTCAGTGATTTTGGTATAGTAGCAGTAATTTTACGGAAATATAATGGCTGTAATATGAAAGTTGACACACATGCTTCATGTTTGCTACTTAACTTAAGGCCCATAATTTAAGTGAGGTGTTGCAAATATGGCTTGACTCTTGTGAGACCAGACATGACCAAAAGAGGTTCACGAGAAAATGTTCTGACTATATATGATTAGTTGCTTGTGCTGATTGGATTAATCAGCCAATCAGAAACCAATCAATCTGAAATGAGCCACAGTGATATAAATGCAGTATTGCTTGAGATGAGAGAGAAACTGAAAAGGTCTGATCTCAAAGCAAGACAGTGTTATTGGAAAGAACCTATAAACTGACCTTAAAAGTGCACACAAAAACCTGTTTGACAAAGTTCCCCAAAAGTTTGACAAAGCAATTTGATTTGTCATAGTTCACGCAAAACTTGATGCAAGCATATTGAGTGAATTGCATGCTTTCTTTTACATATATTTTTTAATAGCAGTATAGCCCAGCATTGCTTGGGTGTGTAATGAAAGCTTTAAAACTAATCCATGGTCCTGGAGCTCAGACTCAGCCTAAAGAATATTTGTGTGAAGTTTGGTGAGAATCGGATAAAAATTATGGATTTGTATAATGGACATACAGACAGATAAACAGACACACAGTCAGTCAGTTAAGTGCCATACGTGATACACACTTGGGCGATCATGTCTCAAAAAATACATGACTGACTGGGCAGAAGATTATCCCGCAGTAGGTTGCCATTGCTTTCTGCGGTAGACTAGGTTGCCGACCAAGGCTATAGAACCCAATCTATCCTGCTATTTAACCCATAACTGGAAGGAAGAGATGGATTAATACCTTTCCCAAGGGTATTTGCGCATAAGTGAATACAATGGATTCAGGTGGAATTTGAACTCGGCTCCCCGGTTTCTCATTCCGAGCCGATATCCACTGTACCACAACAGACACACACTTGTCCTTAATTATTAAAGTCTTCACCCATAAATGCAAAAGAGCAAGCCTAATTATACTATCTAATGCTATCTCTGAAGTTTTATATTGCATATTCCAAGACAATATATCGAGTGGGAAACTGACTAATGCCATAATAAAATTTTACTCTTTTGACAGCATTTATTAAGTTATCCATGTTTGGGATATTCCTATAAAATGTTAAATGAACAACAAAACTAGGAAATGATGTCCATTTCTTCCCAATTATGTTACTGGTGTTTATTTTGTTGAACTGTATAATTTTTAACTTTTAATTTCACTGCCAGTGACTTTTATAAAAACCATTCTACTAAATATAGATTGATTTTGTGTGATATAAAGGAGTGGACACTGGCTTGTGTGTGTATACTTAAGGTAGTGCGGAAAAGTTCATGGCCTGAGTGACTTTGTCATATCTGACCAAACATCATATTTTTTATTTAATTATTTTATTTTTTGTGATTCTTGATTCAAGGATTTCTCAATATCCTGCTCCAGTAAAGTAATACACACATGCATACACATATATATATATATAACCATAATCTACTGATTGATACAGAGTCTTCTATACATTTGTCTCTTTCTTTTGAGCTCTCTTACTTACCCCTTTCTTTCTTTTTTTCTCCCTCAAGTATTACTATTAATAATTATGAATTACACCCTTTGATTTCATCTCCCTCTGCTTTTGTAATATGCACTTGATGATTACATAACGCATGAAACTCCGAGTTATGTCATCACCATAGAAAAATATGTACTTTTATTAAAATATATCCTCTCATCCTGATTACTCTTTTCTCTTACTGCTCATTATTAATGATTTTGTTACTAATTTTTCATACCTAGTAACCCCTTGTATCTTACTGGCTTTACTGCTTTGTATGGGGTGAAACCGATTAAATAATATATGGCAATATAATATTTTGACGAAGTCTCTTAGAGGACAAAATAATTTAGCTAAGTACATTTTTTTTCCTCTCGTCTCTTTTTTATTCATATGTATGAAAAATAATTTAATTTCCTTTTTTATTTATTTTTCTAAATTTTAATGTTGATGTTTTGAAATTTTTAAAAATTATTTTCTTAGCTTATCTAGATACTAAGTCACAATTATTTTTTTTTTTTAATCATATCACCCCGAGCAAGGCGGTAACGCCACTGAAGCACAGGGGGCTATGTAGGAAAGAAAAGATTGGAAAAGAGAAAGCCGGAAACCACATCCTAAACAAGGAACAAGGGGTGAGCCTCTTCTCCTGTTCAATAGATGTGAAACACTAAATGAATATCAAAGTTATCAGTTTTAAGATCTTGCTATACTAGTTTACTGACTATTACATTTTATGAGAGGCTTAAATATTTACTAAGTTACCTGATTGACCTTTGGAGTAATAGGCTAGCAGATAAAAAAATTATTGGTTCAGGGAATTCAGTTTCCTGAAAGCAATAAGTTCAATTATCCTAAAAGAGCTGGGCTACCTTGTCTTGTTACTGCTATGGCTGTGGTGCAGTGCACTTAATGAGTTTTGGAACTCATGATGAGTGAGTTCAATCTTTGGATCATTCAGTGAAAGTAATACACTCTTTAAAACAAAAAACAAAAGTAGTATCATAATAAAATTAGAATTAACTGATATTTTTTCACTTTTTTTACTTCATGTTTTTTTTTTTTATTTCGTTTTTTTTTTTACTTCACTTTTTTTTTCACTTTTATTTCACTTTTTTAACTTTTTCATTTTTTAAAACCTTTTTTCTCACTTTTTTTCCCTTTTTTTTTGTTTTTTTTTACTTTTTATTTGTATTTTTATTTGTTAATGTCTTAACTTTTATTGTTTATCTTTGTTTTCTTTCTCTCACTCACACTTTCAGGGGCCAACACAATGGAATATTGGATTTTTTTGATGGTTTACTGTATTTTGGCATTTTTCCTTATTTCCTGCTGGCAGTATTATAATAGCCGCTTGGAGAAACAAGCAAAAGTGGCACTTCCATATCCTATACCATGTAAGTGATTTTTATTTTTATGCAATACTATTATGTTCCATGACTTGACTAATTTATTCACTTAGCACTTTTTTTTTTTTTTTTTAGCTGGAGAGTTTTCAAAAAGCAAGTAAAACAATTTGTAAATAGTTATTTACTAAGAATAGCTTCATTTTGGCACAGGGCTACAAGAATGGGTAGAATAAGGGTACGCAACGATAATCTAACTCGCTACACCATACTAATGAAATGCATATGATCTATTTGCTAGGCATTACATCATAATAGAGAACTCAATATTTTGAAATAATAAATAATAAATCATAGTCAAAATCAGATTTATTTTTCTCTTCAAGGGATTTATATATATATATATATATATATATATATATATATATAATTTTTTTTTTTTCACTTCTCATTTCAAGCCTGTTATACACTTTATTTCCATTGGTTGTAAGTCTCTTGGGTTTGTTTGTTACTGAAGTAAATGAAAACTCAGAAGGAAAGTCTGACAGTGGTCAATAACAAAAAGTTGAAATCTTGTCTATCTATACTAAAGTTATGGACTTTACAGCATTGTTTGTATTTTAACTGAAGGTGCATGTATAGCAGGTATCTTCTCTTCTTTTTTTAGTTGTAGTGAGAGGTAGTAGTACAGTAGCAGGTTAACAGAATTTGGCCTTGTGGGAAGATAGCCCACTATAATTCATAAAATGATTATAAATTCAAGACAAGCAATTTTGAGTGTATATATATATATATATATACATTTCAATTAATGTTTTACAAATAAAGTAATACTTGAAATAAAAGTCCAAGGTAAAAGAGTTCATGGAAAATAATGATGAGCTGAAAGAGATTAAGGCTTAGAAATGTGGAATCTCTTGTGGGTAAAGAATGTTCATTTAGAAGTTGCTGATTCTCAGGTCAATATGTACTTATGAGGAATGTCTTTGAAAAGGTAGGTTAGTACTTTTGAGAACAAAGAGAAAGTAAAAGGCCAGAATAGTACTTATGAGAACAGGGAGAAAGGAAAAGGTCAGCATAGTAGCTTAGGTCAAGATGAGGCAGGTGACTCTATCCTATCATCCTTCTGTCTGACAAGCATTTGTGTCTTCAATTTTTATATTTTGGATCAAACACAGCTAGTTTCAAATTTCATCCTTGTATTTGATTCCAGGCTTCTCATTGGCTGGTAAATAAAAAAAATGGTAATTTGATATTTGATTAATTTTTATTTTTCAACAGGAACATCTGCACAAGAATCCAGCCATGATACCATTTACTCAGAGGACTTATTTAGCCTTCAAAATTCAGTTTACAAAGAAAAAAACTTATTTGATATTGATAACAGGAAATCAAAATTTGACTTACATCCATTCATGTTTCTTTCAGTCTACGGTTTCGCTTTAACTGGAAACAACTATTGCTTTTTAGTCTTTCATGCCAATGTCCAAAGAGTCTAAAGCTCCAGGACCATGGATTAGTTTTAAAGCTTTCATTACACCCGAGCAACCCCAGGCTATACTGCTAGTCATATATATATAAAACTTATTGATGCAGAAAATGAAATCAGCAAACTGAGTTCAAATTCTGACTGAGCACATGTCCCTCTGATTATGGGTTAAATAGCAGGGCAGACTAGTCTTTTTTACCTGACCTCTAGTAGAAGGAAAGCTCTGAATTCAAACTTCTGTTGTCTTATGGACATATTCAGATCTTGAAAAAGATATGGAAATAAATCCAAACAGAAAATTTGGAGTGGAGTCTCTAAGGCCATCCAAGAGTTGTTAGCATTGATTACCTCTTGCCAATTTCTTCAGCAATGCTAGCACCAAATGTAATGTGCTGCACTCTTTTGAATCTTGCCAGTCTAGCTGAGAGCACATTTTCGTTGTCTGGCTAGTGCAAGGCCTCTATATATAATTGCCCAGGTCTGCACTCTAGAGAGTTATTTTGGCCAACCAAGTCACTAACGTTACATCAGAAAGTCTGTAGTCTAAATTATATATTTTAAAAAACAAATTTATTTCCACCATAATCTACATCCTTCCCAGTGTACTTAATTCAGTGATGAATCCCACTGATCACACAGATTAAACATTTGGCAAAGTTTAATTACTATTGTATAATCTCTCTTTTTGCAGGCATGTTGTTAAACTTCACCAAATTATTGTTGTAAATTTTTATTGCCAATTCTCAAGAAAATATGTATAAATTCATATGCTTTCAACTTATTTTTGTGAATTTGTGGTGTGAGTGAATAAAAGAAATACCTGGAAATTTATTTTTTTCTTCAAAGTTATAATTAGTTGTCATTAGGCATTTATTAAAATCTTGTTCACAGATTTCACAACTATTTGTTTTCATCGTTATTTCTTTATCATAGAATAAATAATAAATGTTGCATTCTAGTTTGTTCACATATTTTTATAATCTTGTAATGCTAAGAAATTTGGTTCGCTGTGTCATGCCAGACAGTTTTTTCTCCAGAATCTATCTTCAATATTTATAAGTGTACCATTCAACCATACTTTTTATATTGCTGCCATATATGGGCTGGTGCTCTTGCTATATATTTAGAGATTCTTGATAAAATCCAAAGAAGAATCAGCAATATTATTGGTTCTGACCTGGCTTCTCAACTTCAGTTACTTTTCCACCACCATAATGTAGCTTTCCTGTGTATTATCTGTAAATACTTTCATGGTAATTGTTTTAATTAATTTTTTGTTATGGTTCCAAGACTTTATGAATTTATGTGAAGTATTAGATTGGCAAGAAGGTCTCATTAATTTATAGTTGAATTAGATAGATGTAACCGGAGTTCTACACTAACAGTTTATTTTCTTGCCTGTGAAACTCTTTCCGGCTCCATAATTTCCAGCTAATTTTGGTCTTCAAAAATTTAAATGAGTGGTCTATCATTATCTACTGTTTTCTTGATGACTCTTCTTTTGGTCTTGCTTCTTAATAATGCTTTTCTTTTTCTTATTCTTTCACATTAAGTAACCACTTGTGGCTTTACTGTACTGCAAGGGGTAAAACTATTAAAAACACTATCTATCTATCTTATTGTAAATAATCTAATAAATGAACAGTATTTTAACATTTTTGTCAATAGTTGAGAAAAAAAATGTATAAATCAAATTTTATATGATTATTAAATTTATATGAAAAATAACTTTATAAAAACAAAAATTGTCACAAATTACAGGTGGTATCAAAAGAAAACTCTTTCTGATACTGTTTTTCTTGTTTGTTAATCTTTGCCAAGCATTTTACAGTAAAAACTTGAAATTTCAACTAATAAATGTTTCAGGTTACTTATTTAATGTATTATCTATCAATTTCAGAAGACTCATTAATTTTCCCAACATTATTTGAAATATCAAACCTCGTATATTTCATTTGTAAATGAGTTATTACGCAACCCAGGTTTGTTTCTATCTTCTGGTGTCTTCAAGCAATTTACAGTAACTGATTTTACCCTTTTTTTTTTAAAGAGTACTCATGTAACAGAAATTCCTGGCACAGTTCACATATTTTGCTACTGTTGTATGGCTTGGCTGTTTTCATTATACTCCACATTATGTCTGGGTCTTTTTCATATTTTAATTTCAATTTCCACAAAATGCGATAACAATATATATATATATATATATATATATATATATTTGTTGTTATTGCATTTTGGTCGAAACATGATAACAACAGCAAATGTATTAAGAGGTTTGAGCATGTGAATAATATTGGATATGAACTCCTTGATCTACTCTCAAGTACATAGATTAACCAAATTTTTATCTGAAAATTTAATTGTTTAATGTGATTAATATTTGTAATTGAATTAAGAGATCACATTGTGATTATACTGAAAAAGAATTACTATGTAAAAAATGCTTTCTTTGTTATTAAGCTATGAACTTATTGATACATTTGTATATATCTAAAAACAAATATTTGAGTACAATATCTATAATTTCTGTCTGTATTTCTAGGATGGGAAGTTATTATTGACACTTGAACTAATATCTTCATCTTAATTGTTATCATGTTTCAGCTATTATGCCCTCTGGCCTTAATCTTCAGGGAACTTTGAACTTAATGTAATTTAATTGTTCTCATTCCACTGTCTGTGTCTATGGAAGCATCTTGACATAGTGTAATGGTTAGTAAGTTTATTTTGGTAGTATAATTATGAATGAGTAGTGAGTTTGTTCCTCAGTGAGTGCCCCATACTTTTGACCTTGTACCACAGAAAATCTTTACTGTCTGTATCTATCGATTTATTGTCTTGTTCTCTTTTATTACTTGCCTTGTTTCCATTGGAACTGAGTTTGCACTTCCTGGTCCAGAGATTAAACTTACAATTACTATGCCATTAATTTCACAAAGCAATACTTTAATGGACTAAATAGGTTAGATTTAAATAGGTTAAATTTAAAATCCTTGAAAGTTATTTGAATTGTCAAACATCTGAGAAAAGCTGGAGGACACAATGACTGAAATATAACAACAAGGATGAGGACATTAGTTTAACAAATGTAAATAATGATATATTCAAGGAGCTTAGTCATATCGCATTGACACAGCAGTTCTCATACGATCACTAAAGTTAAGCAATGTTGAACCTAATCAGTAACTAGATGTGTGATTGCTTGGGAATACCATGTTCTGTAAGGGTGGTGTAATGGGTAATCACTCCGAATTGAAAATCAGAAATTAAAGTTTTGATTCTAGTCAGGTTTGTTTTATTTATTTACATGCAAATACCCTTGGAAAAGGTATAAACCCACCTTTTCTTCCTTCTGCCAGTTATGACTTGTATCAACAAGACATTTTGAAAAAAATTAAATCTAAAAAAATTTTGAATAACCCCCAAAAGGTTTGATAAACTATGAAAAAAAAAAGAAATTAGTCAATAAAATATCTGTTGTAAAACACTGAGCTCAAATTAGTTTTGTCTAGATTGGTAACTTCTTTTTTTTGTCTGTCTTGTAGGATATTTTCAGATAACTTATTTTTGCTTGACCAGTTTTCTTCACAGCACATGTTTTGGTGAGAGTTTCTTTTCATGTTTCTGTATCTGGTATTCTGTGACCTGTCATTTGCATTGATGTTGATATGCTTCATGTCTTCCATTAACTGAAGAATGTTGGTTATTATTTTTGAGAATTGTTGTGTGACTAAGTATAACTGATTATCTGGAAGATGGGAATGTGCTTGTTGGCTGAAATGGTTGAAGATTTCAAATATTGATTTTTTTTTTTTTTTTTGAAAGCAGACCTTCTTAGAAGATTTGCACTACACAATCTTCATACTCCTGTCCATTGACCTCTGTTTGACCTTTATGTGAACTAAAGTAGGATTAATACCATGCATAAGCAAGGTTTTCTCTTTGTTTTTTTTCTTTTTCATTTCACCCTGAGCAAAGCAAGTCTGTCACTAGTATGTAGGGGGGTTACAGTGAGAGAAAAAAACTGGGTACAAGGGGCATGAAGGAAAGGATGTAAGATGAATTGGATTCAATAAAATAGAAAATGGAAATTGACATTGCATTAAATTTTTGGAGATTTTACTATCATGGAAGCAAGTAAACGGAAGGGAATTCCACAGGTGGGAATTATAAGAAATGAACATTGGAGTAGAAGTGACATTTACATTTAACTATTTCAGTGATAAAAGGTTGAGATGTGGAGGTCAATCTAGTAGCACACTTTAATTTATGTGGTCGAGGCACCATGTCAGCAGTGGATCAGGCTGATCGAAACCCATACTACTTGTCACACAGGAGGTTGTTGCTCTCCAGGTGCTTGACAACCTCATTGATAAAGCCCTCAAAGTTTACTGATGATACTGAGGAAACTAATAGATTTATACTGGGAAGATCAGTTGCCCATGTTCTTGAAGACTGGATATACACTTGCCACTTTCCACATGTTTAGGAAGTATTTGTTCTTCAAGCAGTGGTTAAATAATTTTGCTGGAATTAGGGACAATTCTGGGTTGATATTCTTAAGGATGACCAGTGGAATTTTATCTGGGCCAAAGGCTTTTCTGGGGTCAAGGCTTTTGATAAGTCTAGTGATTTCTTTTACTGAAATAAATATATTACTGAGGTTGAACTCAGTAAGATGTAGAAAGTTAGGAGGGGATAGCCTTTGTCATCTAACATTGTGTTTGAGGCAAACATCAAGGTGAAGAGCTAACATGGAGGATATGACCTTAGAGCCATTGATAATAGTATGCACAGTCACTTTGCCTCTGTTCATAATTTGATTAGTGATCTTCCAGAATTGACGAGATCCAATTTTATTCTTTTAAACTTTGGCCTGAACAGCTTGTGCATAGCTGTACTTGACGTTTTTCAGAACTTTCTTAAGTGATTGCAGGCATTCCTTGCAGTAGAGGTTCTGGTGAGCTATGGCTTCAGCACATTTAGGGTCACCAGGGCTGACAGTTTGATTTTTTTTTTTTTTTTTTTTAAATTTTTTTTTTTAGTATAAAACACTCTATTCCAAAAAGAATCCATTCAGAGATTAGGGCATCAATTTTAGGGGTAGCATGTTTGAAGAAGTTTGGGAGAGGAGCTTCTTCCATCATAGCAGACTGAAAGTTGTCTCAGTCTGCCTTCGCATAGCAAAAACTGTTCTATGGAACAGTAAATCAGAGGAGGTCATTAGTTTGGAGTCAATTTGGATACTAACTAGGGAAATAAGATAAGTCAATGGGAGCAACATTTTTGCTGTGCATTTGTCAGGGTAGGATGTCCATCATATATTCAGTTGTATATAAAAGTCTTGTTCATTGTGTGATGGCAATAAGTAATAACACACCACTTAATACGTCCTGGGCCTGACATACAGATGGCACCACGAATAAAAAAATTCATATGATTTTTATGAAAATGGCGTGACAAAATTTGGGCCCAATCAGATTATTAGTTTACAAATTACGGTTATTTTTGTAAAACTACTGTTGCAGATTTTCAAAACAATGGAAAAATCTGAATTTCATGTGTTGATAAAGCATTACTTTCTGATGGGGAAAAATACTGTTTAAACAAAGCAAGTGTTATTTGGCCTCTACTCCATCAGAAACAAAGTTTAAGAGGTGTTATGCTGACTTTAAATGCGGTCGTACAGACACAAATGATACTGAATGCTCAGGTCGCCCAAAATTGACGGTTGTCCCAGAAAACAACAAAAAATCTACAAACTTGTTTTGGCCAATTGTAAATTGAAGTTGCATGAGATAGCAGAGAAGTTGAACATATCAGAAGGCAGTGTATTCATCATTTTGCATGAACATTTGTCAATGAGAAAGCTGTGTTCAAAGTGGGTGCCACGTTTGCTCACAGTTGATAAAAAACAACACTGCATTGATGCTTCAGAGAATTGTTCGCAACTGTTTCAATGCAACAAGAAGGAGTTTTGTGTAAATGTGACAATGAATGAAACATATCCACCACTTCATTCCAGAGTCAAATCGGCAGTCAGCTGAGTGAACAGCAGCAGGTGAAAGCCATCCAAAGTGATTGAAGATGCAAACATCAGCAGGCAAGATTTTGGTCTCCGTATTTTGGGATACACAAGGTATTTTGTTCATCAATTACCTTGAGAAAGAACGAACCATCAATAGCGAATACTCTATAGCATTATTGGTGCATTTGAAGGAAGAAATCGCCAAAAAACGGCCACAAATGAAGAAGAAAGTGATCTTTCACCAAGACAATGTGCCGTGTTACAAGTTGATCACAACGATGGCAAAACTACATGAATCGCACTTTGAGTTGCTTCTGCATCCACCCTTTTCTTCAGATCTGGCCCCCAGTGACTACTGGCTGTTTGTAGACTGCAAAAGAATGTTCCATAGAAAGAGATTTGGCTCCAATGAAGAAGTGATATTGGAAATTGAGGTGTATTTTGAAGCCAAAGATAAATTGTTCTACAAAAAAAAGGGGGGGCATCGAATTGTTAGAGAAATAATGTTTTAATTTTATTTCATTTTTCATTCAGAGCAGATTTTATGTAGTCAAGGCTCTGACAAAAAAAAAAAAAGAAAATGATTTAAATTCTCTGAAGACTTGTCTATCTAACTAAGGGTTACAAAAAAAGAATTTCTTGAAATTTCATAAAATTCAATAAACTTGGGTTTATAAATGCAAAAAAGAAAATTTTTACCAATGTTTTTACTGCAAAAAGATGCTTAAATTTCTCAAACATTTATAGCCCCCACATTGATGCTAGAAAAACAATTTTTTTTGTTTAACCAAAGTTTCTAAAAAGGATAAAAAATGTAATTTTTACATCAAAAACTCTTTTAGTCTTCTTTCTTAATAACACAAAGATTTTGACAATAAAACTTGGTTTTTATTAAGATTTTTTTTCATCATGCAAGCTAACATTTTAGCAAATTTTTTAAAGTATATATATATATATATATATATATATATATAAAGAGAGAGCAATCATCAGTCTTACCAGTCACTATGAAAGCAATAAAACTGAAAACACTCAGTGTATTTCATAAATAATTAAAGAAATAACCTTTACAATGATTAGGTCTCTGGATTGTTTGAAAAATTGATACAAAAATCATTGCCTTATGTGCTTTGGTAACATTGGAATAGCATTCATTTTATATATATTTATTTAACTAGCTTCTTCTTCTTCCATATATTTCTCTTTGTAATCAGTAAACAAAATAAACAGTTGAGTTTACAAAAATAGATAAATGGTTTACAACACTTAAATAAAAAAAAACTTCTTATATGCATTGGTTATTTTTAAACAAATAATAGTTGTTTATTTTTTTTTTTTTATATCGTTATCTATATAAAACTTCATGATAGATTTTTGTTAGTTCTTCAATGTAATCTGTCTAGTTAAAACTAGACAATACAGCTGGAGGTATTGAATTTAGCTGCTTTTAAAATGTGATAATACAACATTCTATATGAATATACAACTGAAATAAATAATTTTCCAAGGGAGATAACTATTAAATGCAATTAAGGAGTATTATACCTTATTTCAATCATTTCATCCTAAGCAAGACAATAAAGCCACTAAGACACGGGGGGTGGGTGGCTACTGAGTGGGAAAGAATTTGTAAAAAAAATTATGGAGAGAAGACAAAAAAAAGAAGAGGAATTGAGGATATAAATGACATTGCATTTAAAATTTTGAAGATCAAAGTTGACTGGAAAACAAGAGGCTGTAACAGAGTTCTATAAGCAATTAATGCAAGAGAAGAAACTGTTAGCAAAAAAATTACAGTTACATCTAGACTGCATACTTATTGATACACACATAGATATTATCTTACTTGAAATATTATATACATTGTATTGAAATGTTTTTAAACATCTTAATACAAATTAAATAAATTTACATTTACAAAAATTGAGTTATATGATTTACAATACAATATTGCCCCTTTCATCTGTAAAGGATACATTCTAAGACCTCTAGCAGATGCTTAAATTACAAATAGTCTTCTATGTACCATGACCTTTCAGGACATGGGCCATCATTGCTCTCCACAATCTTCTGTACTTTGTAGCCTTAGTAAAGTTTTTCTTGTTGCTATCTCTTCAATCACTGTCCTGCTAACTAGTTAAACAAACTTTTTAGGTAGGTCATGTGTTGTTTTTCTCTGTCCCTCTTGCCTTCAATATGTCTTAAGTATAAGTGTAATTTTTGGTTTTATTTTCTATAAAACTTTGTAGTTGCTCACATGTTCAGTCCATGATATTCTCAGCATCTTTCTGCACAACCACATTTCTGCTGTCTCAAGTTTCTTTATCTGCGATTAGTACTGAGCACTAAATATAGTCTTTTCTTTTATATACATGCATATTACAGAAAGTTCTGGATATTTACAAAATGGATTAACAACCGACATATTTAATTTATTTGATTGAACATTATTTTTAATATTTACTTGTATTTGAGTAGATACTCTGTTTTTATTTAGACAGTATATTTATATATATAACTCTACTGGTTTGAATATTTTTTTTGAAAAATTTTGTTATGAAAATATGTGTCATAGGGGAAGCCATTAATTAATCTAATGTGTCTTAAACCATTCAATTGACCATTTCACAAATCTGTGAAACTTTCCGTAATATTGTCTGTTTACATTTTTTTACGTTAAGATACACTTTCAGAGAAGAAATGGATATTTAGGAGAAATAAAAAATTTGTGTTTATAAGACTTGATTTGGCTTTGGACTGTGAAATCATTCATGATCTAAGACACATCAGATCAATTGATGGCTTCCAATATGTTGTTAGATGTTGCAGGTTCAAATCCTGCTGAATGACAATATTTTCATAACAAAATTTTTCAAAAAATATTCAGGCTTGTAGAGTTATATAAATATACTGCTTGATTAAAAACAGAGTTTCTACTCAAATACGAGTATCTATTAAAAATAATGTTCAAACAAATAAATACATATATACTGATGATAAAGTTTAATTTAAAAGTTGCACACTAGAAAGAATGAAAAACTATGATAAAAATTATGACAGAAGGTTCATTCTTAATAACCACAGAATACAATTGTTTTTCTTTCTTTATGCCAAAAACTTTATCCTGTCACTTAAAAAAGAAATACTTTACAGCATTTTAGAGGACATATTCCAATTTTCATCATCACTATTCTTGTGCTTTGAGATTAGGCCTCTTCTTCGTCTATATGCCATGTCCTTTCAGGAAGTTGGGGATCATGACACTGTAAAATTTCCTGTTCTTTTGTCTTTTTACCAAAACTCCGAAATCCTGCTCCACCTTTCATTTGCTCAAGCTTGCTAGGTAGGTTATGTATTGCTTTCCTCTGGCTCCCTTACATTCTATCTGTCCTGTAAGTACCAAATTTTCAAAGCTCTCTTTTCTTGTTCTAGAAATAACAATTGTCTCTTCCTGATGTTATGTATAAATGTTGCGATTGTCTTAAGAATTTCATCATTGCTTACATATTCAGTCCTTGGTATTTTCTGCATCCTTCTGGAGAACCATATTTCTGTTGCTTCAAGTTCTTCTTCATCTATGAGGAGATTGTCTTGCATTCACTGCCATATAGGAGGATTGATACTACATAACAGTTTAGTACTCATCTTTGTTTCTAACGATTTTGTTAAAGTTATTGATTAAAAAACATTTTCTTAAAATGCCCATTAGAATACAAACTGGATTCTAAGATTTAAGTTTTGGGGGTGGGGGTGCAAAGGAGTTGACTAAAAAAATATCTTTGTTTCATTGTATTAGATTCACTGAAAACATCTAAGTAAATTTGATATAAATTTTTCATGAGGCTTTTCTAGGAGGCTAGTTCTTTTGTTTATAGATATCAAACATTTTTCATGTATTAACTTGTCTTTCTATCTTACGTTTTCAAATGTCATGCTTCAGTATATTCGCCTCCTTTGTGTTGCAAACTAAATAAAACTAATTCCTGTTCTATTGTTGCCAGTAAGAATATATTAACAAAAATTTCAACTTTTAAAAACACTTTATTTCTTAAAATTCAAAGAAAACTTTAGGTTTTAAGATTATTTGTAAAATTATGGTATTTATGAACAACTTTCTTATATATTTAACTACACTCTTATCTAATACTTAGAGTTTTTTTTCTAAATGTTATGTCCTTTCAAGATATAGATCAGGGATCAACAACCCTCAGCCCCTGGGTCACATCCAGATGCAAAGGATTTTTGTCCAGCTCACCTACTTAACTGTAGTAAGGAATTTGCATTTTTTGTTGATTGTATTAGTTGTTATCCTGTTACCACTGCAGTAAAATAAAGAACCTTGTTTAAATAACATAACATTAACTTAGTTGTTTTTTTTTCTTTAAAACTCCATACCAAGGCAACCTTCTGGACAGAGTGATCTAAGTTTGAGATAATTTATTATAGTATATTTGATATCATGTCTCTCTAAAATACTGCATAGTTGTCTGGCACACTCTCTCCAAAAGATTTTTGACCTCCGATGTAGATCAATACTCTCCAGATTTCTTGATTTGTTGGAACAGACAGTGAAGCAGTTGTCTTTACCTACTCTATGATTTTGAATTCAGAGCGGTCTTTCACCTAGACTGGCTGCCATCCAAGGATAAGCTGCTTGGCTATTTTGCACAAAGCTGGAGGTGGGGAGAACAAATATATTCATGACTTTCCCAAAGATTTTGGCATGAAAGTAAATGCAATTGACTTGGCCAGAATCAATCAAAATTAAAAATTTCTGTTTATAAAATCAATAGTGGCAAATTGATCGGTCAGATCAAAATTTAGTTTAATATACCAAGTTACAAACTTAATTATCCACTCTTATTTTTAATGACAATAAGCTTTAGTATTTTTATGTGGATAACCTATAAAAGAACATTTTAATAATAATAATAATGATATTATTGTCAACTTGTATCTTGGTGATACACTAATTTTCTTTATTTTTGTTTTTACATTTATTAAACATTCATATAAATTGCTATGCTCTCTTAAGAAAAAATGAATTGGCTTATTAGACATTGGCTGACTGTATAAAGAACCTTTTTTCTCCATGCTGCCATATTTGATAGTCTCTCCATCCCAACAGGTAAAAATCCTTCACAAGCAATTGACACATAATTCGTGTAATGTTATCAATAGATTCCTGATCACTTTACAAGTTTCTGTTGATCACTGTTGAGTTTATCTCGATAGAGAATAGGCAAACCTGCTGGGTATGAATTCTCTTCAGAATATGAAATGGTAGCTGGTCGTTGCATTGGAATACTGCCTGCTTCACACTGTTCTTCACCTGTTTTGTAAAATAATAAAAGATGTACAAAAAATGTTTACCATTAAAATGCTTGCATTATTTAAGCAAGGAATCATTAAGATTTGGAAAGCTTATTTAAGCTTCAAATGTTTTATATTCTTATTTTTAAGAAAAGTGACTGAATTTCTTAGATGAGGTACTTCTAGTCTTAAATTTTGACAAGGTTCATTTTCTATTTTTACTTTTATCATAATGCTCAGATTGTTTTAAATTTTATAAATCTAAATAAGCAGTATGAATTAGAAATAATAGCCATTGGTAAGATATGAATTCTTATCTCATGTCTTTGAGAGCCTGTGTAACATAGACCAATGACTTACTAAATTGGTAACAGATTCCATCCAAGTGGCGGAGTTCAAATTTAAACACATAACTACATTCTTTCTCATTGGATTTTCTCCTTGCTATATTGGTTATTTACACTTTGTAGTAGTAGTAGTAGTAGTAGATATAATGGTATTGAGCCTAGATTTGTTAGATGGATTTTCATTAATTTTTGGCAGACTGGGTTTTTATTTCATCATTATTTTGTTTTTTAAATAAATGAACAAGATCAATTTATTTTGGTGGCCAAACAGTTTGTTTATTTAGTAAATTTTCTACTTAATTACTAAAAAACATTTTTTTGGCCAAACCAATACATTCTTAAGTAAGCAACATGAAATAAAAATAAAAAAGTAGTCTTCATCAAGACTTGAACTTGCATCCCTGATTTTTGGGCGTCTATTTGCCATTTATGATGCCTTAGTGATTTTGAAGTAAAACTCAAATTTAATCAGAGAATTAAGCTGTTATGATAGCTGCTTTTATCACTTGATTTACAAGAGCTGTACAGTTAAAAGAGCATATCTGATTATATGAATCTAGTATTGTGTATATTTCAGATATTGATAAAGTAATGAAAATTACTCTTTTCAAGATTATAGTCACTTAATAGTCAGTAATAATAAATGAAGATGCCATTTACTTACTTGTGGTTACAGTAATATCACCACTTGCTCCTGGTTCTACTGTCGTTACATAGACAGTTCTGTCTCGCCAGAGAGCATAAATGCAACGTCCAGCTGCTATTATAACCAGGAGGCCAAAAATGAACCCAACAACTGCTCCTGCCACTTTGTAGCCATAATAATAATCTTCAAATGAAGAAGCACTGAAACAAAAAATTTTCATGTAAAAATTACAGAAACTTTTTTATTGAAGTGAGGGAGAATTTCATGCTGCATTTCAAAAGCTGATAATGTTATGTTCTAAAGGTTAATTTTTTTGAATTTTTGAATTTTTTTATTTCAGTATCATAATTTTGTACTTTGATTGAATTTTATGAATGTAGAAATACATTGTCACATGTCAGTTCATGATCCATTTTAAAGAAGTGACTAAGTAATTTCAAATAAAATCAAATCTTATTTTATTACTAGTTTCACTCCTCTCTTTCACTCACATAATGTGAGTTTTCACAGAATGCACAGATACTACTTTTACCCGAAGAAAAATTGCTGAGATGTTAGACTTTGAGCCTAAGTAGTTACACTGGCACTCCTGCTGAAGACTATCTAGCTCAGTGGTTCTCAACCTTTTTACCATAAGTCAGAATGTCATTCACCCACTTTTTCCAGATTGTACAACTCAAAAAGTGCATTCCAAATAATCATCCCTATTATAATAAAGACCTGTGTGTGTATGTGTGTGTGTGTCCTTCCTGTCATGCTCATGGAGAGAGACTGTATCAGCTCAGTACATTAGAGAGGCAGCGTTATCTCAGGTCATTCTCTTTACTACCAGTTATAAAAGCTTTTGTTGTGTGTTTGCTCTTTAACAGTGCTTTATTATTCTATTTTTTTTTTTTTTTGCAATAATTATGTCAAGTAGTGAAGAATATATATATATATATATATATATATATTATATCATTGTTCATTCAGCAATGAATTAGAACACTCTCAGCTATTGGGCGTGTATGATGATAATATACATGCTAAAAAGTCTGCCTTCTACTACCGAGTGCCCATAGCTCAGAGGTAGAATTGCCGACTGACGCCAATTCAGTTGGATTTCAATCCTGGGTTAAAAAGCAATCAGTCTAACCGTACTGATGAGCTGTAATACAGCGAAACAGATCTGTCTGCAGATGACATACATATATATATATATATATATATATATATATATATAAAGAAAAATTAAGGTAGACACGTTATCTCATGGTGAATCAGAAGTATAGGCCTATTTCAGGCAAACCATCATCAGCTTGCGTCTTTATTTAACAAAGGATTTTAATGCTGATATATATGTGTGTGTGTGTGCTTATGTATAATAATCCTCTCAAATATTTTGCCATTGTTTTTGAGGGCAGGGGTACACTCATATGCATATATAATTGAAAATCTTCATTTTTTTCCATATTAGTACATATATATTTACATAAATTATTTTTATACAGTTTTACAAATTTAATTACAATAGAAAATGTTGATAGATTTTTAAACTTTAATACATGTAGAATAATTTGCTTTAATTCATAACTAATTATCTATCTAAACTTATTTATAAATGAAACTTTGTCTCTGTGTGTGTGTATCCGTTTTCTATAGACACCGAAACAGCTGAACCGATTTTCTTGAAAATTTACACAGTTGTACTATAAACGTCTGCAAGTGTTCTTAGCTAGGTTTTGTGCTGAGGTACCCTCGATAAATATTGAAAATCGATAATCATCAGGTTATAGAAGGAGTGGTCCTATTTTAATCAAGTTTGATACACTTATAGACAAAGACATAAGAAATGATATTCAGAAGTTTCAAGGTTGCAGTTCTTACAATAGTGAAGAAAATCGATATATATATATATAAAGGCAAAATGTTTGTGTGTGTGTCTGTTTATCTGCCTGTATGTCTGTATTTTTTTCAGCCCTTTTATTTTAGTTTTTGCTTTGGGTTTGGCTCTAAGTAGGTATAATTGTAGTTCTTAGTCTCAGCCATGATACCATTTACTCAGAGAACTTACTTAGCCTTCAAAATTCAGTTTACGATGAAAAAAACTTATTTGATATTGATACCAATAAATCAAAATTTGATTTACATCCATTCATTTTTCTTTCAGTCTACGGTTTTGCTTTAACTGGAAACAACTATTGCTTTTTAGTCTTTTGTGTCAACATCTAAAGAGTATGAGCTCCAGGACCATGGATTAGTTTTAAAACTTTCATTATACCCGAGCAACACCGAGCTATACTGCTAGTTTTGTTATAAACATTTATTACTTTATAAAAGTCATTAATTTTTTTATTAATATGTTACTATAATACATTAAACTATTGAATATTTACAATTTATCTCCCTTGGCCTTAATATAAAACTTAATCTGAATTTAATCAAATATATAAATTGTATATTCTAATGTAATTTTATGGATCCTCTTATGTGTTCAGTTACTTTTATATTTCAATATATATGGTAACTTTCTTTTGGCTGGGTTGTTGAATCTATAAAATACCATTATATATTTATCATTCCCACAACCTGATCATCACTCTCTTAGTAATGAGATATTTCACTGTTAAATCAACTTCAATAAGAAAACATGCTTAATGTTCTAACATTGGAATATCTCAGTAGTAATAAGAGGGACATCAAGTTGCTGATATATTGCTTTTTATTTTTGTGTTGATTTACTTTGAATATTTTAACTTTTAGAGATTTAAAAATCAAAATTTTTTTCTTGCATATTGACAAAAATCCTGGATTATTTGTGTAGAAAATATAATCAATGCAAGTGCGAAATGACTTATTTTCATTTTTTTGTTTTTCTTTTCATTTTATTTTTATGGTACAGGTAAAATAGTATGTAAATATTTAAACAACTTACTCCTCAATACAGCAGTAACTGTCTTCTAGAGGACCACAACAACCTATCTCACAATATATCTTGTCTTTCTCACCCTGGTCATCTAGGATATTGCAGAGTTCACTGTGGATGCCTGACAGTGAAAAGATAAAGAGGATAAAAGATACAATTATTTAACAAGAAGAAAACAGGGACTACAAGGAAATTCGTAGTTACAATCAGAGACAGCTGAAATTTCTGTGATACATAATGAGAAAAGAAAGCCTGGAGAACTTAATACTCACAGGAGAGGTAAGAGGAGCAGTGAAAACAGCGAGTTATCTACTTAATAAGTTAAAAGAAGGAAATATCTGAAATAAAAACATTTACTCTGAAAATTACAGAAAGTAAAATGGAATATAAATATTGGATTTTCAGACAAAATAGGGTCAATTAATAAAAAAACAAAAAATAATTTTTAATATTTGATTTTGAAGTTAAGCTTTATTCCTTTTTATAGTATGCTTTCTATTAGAAAAATGTTTTGATAATTTTTTTTCTTCTTGCTGTATGCTAACAAACTTGACCAACCCATAATTTGGGTGAGAACTTTTTCATGACTGTTTAATTATTAAAACCCAGTGTATCACATAATATACAGAACAATTTTCTCAAATAACTTGCAACTTTTAAAGGTTTTTTTTATAAATCATCAGATTAATGTCACTTATTTTTATTTACTATGCATGACTTAAGGCCACAAAAAATCAATTCAATATGAGTGACATTGTTTTTTTTTTTTTTTTTTTTTTTTTTGAGAACCATTTTTCTTATTATAAATGTTACATTTATTAGGTAGATATTCTTGGTTTTTTTTTCTTTTTTAAACGGTGAAATTAATGTCTACCAGCCTAGAGATAAAGAAGTCTTACAAAAGAAAATGTGCTTCCTAACAGGAAATAAACTTTTGCTGGCAAAATGCATACTATACAGCTACGGAAAAGATTATTTGTATTGACTCAATGGTTCCAACTTTGATTGGTTCCTAATAGGCCTTCTCAATCTCAAAACCACTAAATATTAGTTTCACTGTATTTTTATTTTTTTTCCCCCCCTCAAGAAAAACGTATATCTATTCAAACCTATATATCTACTAAATATGATGCTTAGTAATAATAAATGAAATAAAATCAGATTAAAATCCTTTAATTGCTTAAAAAATTAATTTTAGTATATATTTAAAGAAATGCACCCTCTGCCTCCTCAAAAAAATATTTATTTGTTAATATTTCATTCAATAAAAAATAAAAATATATTATGTCTAATGATTTGTGAGAGCTTGATAACTGACGTGATACACATCCTAGAGTAATATACTATAAATTATTAAAATCACTGCAAAGATTTTACAAGTGTGTGTGATATAAGAAAAAAGAATGAATACAACATACATTTTACTATCTGTGTATGTACAACAATGATTCTACAGCCTAATAATAGCTTTTATTTTGCAATATATATTTTTAAACATAATCTCCTTCCTTGTTTATGCGCAATTCAGTGCTGAATATTAATCACACAGATCAAACATATTGTGAAACTTTCAGATTAAATTTAATCTAATAACTGTGTTAGGCTACAGACATATTGATCTATGTTTTCATGCACACACTCACATATGTCTGTGTTTTCATCACAACCTGCTTCCAAAAATCTGACCAAATATTTTTCTTTACGGCTTCATGGCCAGTCTGTTTTTAGCAACCTCTTTTATATATATATATATATATATATATATATAAAATTTCTAATAACTTCTTAATATAATAAATCAACAATTAGGTATATATTTCAATAGATGGGTGGATTAAAGTTTTTAATGTTGAGAAATTTTTAAATCTATGCTAATATATAGAGGGACAGCAGAATGTATTTAATCCAACTCCTCAAGAAAGACAAACTCCAGTTATAGAAGCCCTTACCTGAGAAAGCCACAAAGAGTACAAGCAAAACCAAGTACATGTATATTTCATTGTTGAAGATGTACAAAAAAGACATTTTTTTAAAGCAGATGCACTTTGGTTATTTCTCTTCAAACAACAAGGCATGATGTTTATCCACTGATGAAATTCTAACTCTTACCTACCTACCAACCTACCTTTACTATTATCTCAGGCTAGTACACAATGTACAAAGTGTAAAAGTTGATAAGTCCCATATCAGTAACTTTCTTGCAGATCATATTCATTAGCCTCTTTCCAGTTCTTATTTAATCAACTTGAGTGGATATGGCAAACAGTCCTGTATCTTAAAATTTTAGGTGTTTCAAATAACTGTTATGTTCTGCCAATAAATAATGAACTATTTTGTTTTGATTATGGAAAGAGGGAAAAGACACTACTTGGTTTCAGTGAGAAAATGAAAGAAGTGTTTAACATCTCCTGTCAATACCTCATACATAATTGACTATTCTGTTTTGATAAACAAAACAGTAAAACACATATCAGAGACACCACTTGGGTTCAGTGAGAAAAATGAATAAAAGAAAGAAGGGAAGATAGACGTGTTTAATGGATGTTTCCGTGAAATGGAAAAATTATCAATTTCAAATCTTTTCATTTTATCCTCTTACTTAAAATAATGATGAGCATTTATATTTATAATTATTATTGCAATATCTTGTTAAAGTTGTTAAGCTCATATATTAAACTATGCATTGGGAGAATCTCTGCGGATATTTTATTTTTATAGAACTTGCCATGAGCTTACTAAATTATTAACTTCATTAAGATTTAAATGGAAAAACCACAAAATTTTCACAGATTAAAACTAGTAGAATTTTATTTTTCTACTATAACTTCATTGATCTATCTTCTTACTAGTGATAAAATTAGGTGCTGAAGCCCAGAAAAAAAAAAACTCTTAATTTAAACACTCATTATTTTTACTTCTTTTTTTTAACTGCAGACTAGAAAATTTATCAATCCCTTCCAATACAATTGAACCTCTATTAGACATTTCTATACAGTATCACTCTCTTATCTACAGCTATAATTTCATTTAACTCATAGTCATCATCAGAAATAAACTATTTGTAACTTTTACTTATTCTTTTTTATTTGAAATGCCACCTCTTTCCTTTATCTGAATTGCTGTCCATATTTGAGAAAGTTTTTTTTTTATTGCCTTCTCCATGATTTTGTATTCAATTTTCCTTCTCTTTTTCACCAAAGGTTAGAAAGCCCAATCTACATAATTTTATCCATAGCTAGGAGAAGACTAGATGAATTCATGCCTTTCCCAAAAGTATCTATGCAAAAGTGGACACAACATCATTGGCTGAAATTTTAACTCAACTTGCTGATCTCACTTTTTCCCATTAACTGGCAGCTATGCTAGGCATGTATGTAAACTTTACTTACTAATGGTTTCAGTAAATGAAGAGGAAACCATGACAGAAGCATTCTTTGGTATATCCAAATTACCAGCATTACAAATTTTGCATTATTAAACCATTAGTGCTTCAGAACACCAATATAGTCAAGTGAACTGTCAATTTTGGACCCAAAGCAGTTGGTGTTTTTTGACTGCCATTAAAATCTAGATGAGAGAAATTTAAAGTAACCACTCAACGTCCACAAGTAGGAGGGAAAAACAGAAAATAAAATTTTAAAAAAAAACTTTCAGGTGGTACTCAGCTAAAAGATAAGGATTTCCAGTCATGAGCCTATACAGCATGGGGGAATGACAAGCTGTCTACTATGATGTAGAGATGAGCAAATAGATAGAAGGAAAATGTTTGAAATCAGAAAGATCACCCACAAGGTATAATCATGGTTAGAATCAGAAGAAACTTCTTGCTGGTCAAAAGGAAGATTTGGTCTATTAGTCTGCCATGAGAGAAGACAGAAATAACAACAAAGATTTAAATTTCACTTACCTACATAGTCAGGTAAGTCAATGAATAAAAAGATTTGTATATTAAAAACAAGATTTGCAAACATTATTGTAAAAAAAAAAACATCACAGCTTTTCACAGTTTTCATTTACATTAACACAATTGAAACATTGCTTAGGGTAAAACTGTATAGTTAATGAAAACTGCTCAGGAGATCTGGTCTTATGTTAGCACTTACTTTTAAAAGAACAGGTGTAGGGGTTTATCCCTTGTTTCCTATTTAAGATTTGGTTTCCACTTCATTCTAAAGTCAATTTTTAATATCTCTCTGCCTACAACTCTGAACTTTTATTTACATTTTTTTTTCAATAGGGATAGATAGGTTTGCCTATCATCTGGTTTACACTCCTTCCTGGTCTTTTGAACAGGATTAGAGGTTTATCTGTTGTTTCCTGTTTAGGAATGGGTTTCTGATGCCCTCTAAAAAAATTTTTCTATCACTTCCAGTGACTCTTTGTGTTTAGGTGGTATTATCATCTTGCCTGGGAGTGGTGCCTGTTTCTCTTTAACCTGCTACCTTGAGTTGCTCTTGTACAGGGTGAATATCACTATAAAAAAAAAAATTCAAAAGTTTTTAACTTAAAGGAAATTGAATGCTGAATTTGGTACAGTACCAGGGAAGTGTTTTAACAGAAAATAGAAAGTGCGACAGAGAGCCAAAGGCAAATTGGCATTGCAAAGGACATATTCCAGAAGCTGAGTAGAGTATTAAGAGACACAAAAATTTTGCTAAAAACAAAGAAAAGAGTACTGGATTGCTATGTGATGTCACTTCATGGCAGTGAATGTTGGACAATATCAAAGATGAAGGAAAAACTTGAAGCAACTGAAATGTGGTTCTACAGAAGGATGCTTCGGATATGGATTGAGCATGCAAGCATTGAGGAGGTTCTGGAAAGGATGGAAATGAAAAGAAAATTAATACAGAGCATTAGGAAGAGACAGCTAAAGTTCCTAGGACATAGAATAAGGAAGAAGGGCTTGGAGAACCTGATACTAACAGGCCAGATAGAAGGTAAAAGAGACATGGGTAAGCAGCGAATAACAAATTTGAAGGGCCTGAGCAGGTGGCTGACAGAACGGAGTTTGTGTGGTGTAACAGAAGAAAGCATGACATTCTTATATAGAGAACTAAATCTAGTTCCACCAGCTTATCAATCAAGACATCAGTCAATTTCAAAAGAGCAAAAAATATAGTAGAAAGAACCGTGTTGAAGGAAACATCAGCTGGAACATGAAATTACTGAGCAGACCAGTACATTACCTAACAAAATAATGCTTGAATCAAAAGAAATACAAAATCAAACAAGGACAATAGTCTACATGTAAATGATAATTTCTCATTCCAGAAATTCAGGCAGATACTATTAATATACTATTTGTTCTGTTAATCTTAAATACAGTACTAATATGTATTTAATATAATATTTACATTAGACAGTTTTGGTTTCCTGTTTCAATTGTTATACTAACGTGGCTTTATGAAATACTAGCAGTATATACCGGCGTTGCTCGGGTATAATGAAAGCTTTGAAACTAATCTATGGTCCTGGGGCTCAGACTCTTTGGACGTTGGCACGAAAGACTAAAAAGCAATAGTTGTTTCCAGTTAAAGGGAAACCGTACACTGAAAGAAAAATGAATGGATGTAAGTCAAATTTTGATTTCCTGGTATCAATATCAAATAAGCTTTTTTCATCGTAAACTGAATTTTGAAGGCTAAATAAGTCCTCTGAGTAAATGGTATTATAGCTGAGACTAAGAACTACAATTATACCTACTTAGAGCCAAACCCAAAGCAAAAACTAAAATAAAAGGGCTGAAAAAAATACAGACATACACGCAGAAAAACACACACACACACAAACATCTTGCCTTTTATATATATATATATATATATATATTATCAATTTTCTGCACTATTGTAAGAACTGCAACCTTGAAACTTCTAAATATCGTTTCTTATGTCTTTGTCTATGAGTGTATAAAATTTGATTAAAATCGGACCACTCCTTCTATAACTCGATTTTTTCGATTATAGATTTTTTTATATTTATCGGGGGTACCTTGACACAAACCAATCTAAGAACACTCGCAGATGCTTATAGTACAACTGTAAATTTTCAAGAAAATCGGTTCAGCCGTTTTGGAGTTTATAGGTAACAGACGCACACAGCCACACACATACACACACAGACAAAGTTCCATTTATTAATAAGTTTAGATTTGAAGTATTAATTTCTAGTAAACAATAAGAAAAAATGACAAACAAAAATAATTCTCATTGTAATGTCAGTATCTCAGAGGCCTTTTTCTTTGAGCAAAAGTTTTAGCCGTTAATAAGCCAAATTTTTGCGGAATGTTTCCAATATATAAATCTTTTTATCAGATTTGTTATGTATGCCACTAACATCATTATTTGCTATTTAATCAAGACCAAAGTTTTGTTCAGCCTAAGAAACCAGTAAGGTTACTCAACATTGCTCGGGTTAAACCTGTTTTTTACGTTTTGCATGATTTACTTTTAAAATTGGATTTAATTAAATATGGAATAGAAAAAAAAAGAGAGCTGTAATTGTTTTAAAAAAAAAATAACCTATATCAATTAAATTGTACAGTATTGACTTTTATAACTTTGGTTGACTTGTGACTAATTTGTTATCAGTGGAGAGAGGAGTGATTTGTTAAGAACACTAATAATGTGTAATTTTTTTTTTTTTTTTAATCATTTCACCCCAAGCAAAGCAGAAATGCCAATGATGTGCAGGGGGCTACATAAATGTAAAAAGATTAATTAGAAAAGAGTGAGGAGTACAAACTAGTTAGAAAGAAACAATAGAAAGCTGAGAAAGCAGGTGCAATGACAGATACATAGGTGGAGAGAAAGGGAAGGTTATACGGGGGTGGGGAGAGAGCTAGAGTCCAGTGGTTAGTAGATGAGTATTGACTTTGCATTTAAATTTCTGGGGGTTGTAGCCATCAGGAAAGCAAGAATACGGGAGCGAGTTCCACAGGTGGGAAGTGCGAGAGAAGAAGCTGCAGGAGTAGAATTGTCGTCTGCATTTGGCTAACCTGACTGTGAATGGGTGGGACCTAGTTGCCAATCTGGTTGCACGAGTAAACACCTGTTGAGGAGGCATCAGTGACTTAAGTTCGTCTGAGCAAAAGCCATGAAAGCATTTATAGAACAGACAAAGGGAGGCCACATTTCGACGATGGGGAAGTGGCTGCAGTCGAGCCGCCAGAGCAGTACTTATCACATTACAGACTCTCCTTTGAAGCCTGTCAAGAACACTGAGGAGAACGGCAGGGGCACCTGACCATAAATGGCAGCAGTACTCCATGCACGGACGGATGGTTGACTTGTATATATGCAGGACGGATTCAGGTGGAAAAACATCCTGGATCGACATAGTGACCCAATCTTCTTAGCAGTAGATTTTGCTATGGATTCAATATAGTGGTTCCATTTGAGGTCTGAGGACAGGGTAAGTCCGAGGAGGTGTAGTGTATTACTCTCAGGGAGAATCGCTTGGTCCATGCTTATGGGAGGCAGGAGAGGTTGCCTGTAATGGTTGACAGACAACAGCTTGGTCTTAGATGAATTGAAGTTGACAAGCCACTTCTTGCCCCAGTTCACCACAGAGTGTAGATCCCGTTCAAGGTCAGCAGCGAGATTGTCTGTCCACCACGACAGGTTTCTTACTGGTGCGGGAGTATATTGTAGTGTCATCTGCATAGATGCCTACTTGGGACTTGATCTCATCTGGGAGGTCGTTGATGAAAATAAGGAAGAGCGTCGGGCCCAGGATAGAGCCCTGTGGGACACCAGCATTCGTGCTGTAGGATGAAGAGGCACACCCATTCAGAACGACCTTCATTTTGCTGTTATTTAAGAAAGATTGGATTAGGTCAAGCAGGCGACCGGTAATACCATAACCGCGTAGTTTGCATAGTAGGCCAGTGTGCCAAACCCTGTCGAAAGCCTGGGAGATGTCCAGAGCAACCACGTGAGCCTTGTCAGACTCATCAAGGGCCTGTAGCATGTACTCCGTTATGGTTGTTAGCAGGTTGGCCGTGGACCTGGCAAAGCGGAATCCATATTGCCTGTCGGAGAACAGTTTGTGGGCGGTGAGATGATGAACTATTTCAGCATTGATTATCGTCTCGAATACTTTCCCGAATATCGGTAGGAGACTGATAGGGCAATAGTTGGATGGGTCCGAGGGTTCACCACAATTCTTAAATACAGGAACAACTGAAGAGAACTTCCAGACAGGGGAAAGTTCAGGGGCACACCTCTTAAGGACTATCACTGGGGTTCCATCGTCTCCACACGCCTTATGGGGGTCGAGTTTTGAAATTACTCTGGATACTACTGTTGGGGTAATATATACGTCATGCAGTTTGGCCTCAGTTCTAATAGGGAAGTCGGGTGGGTGTACTCCGGACGAGTCGAATGTGGAGTTGGATGAGAATCTGTGGGCAAAGCACTCAGCTTTGTCCGCAGATGACGTGAGAACCTTAAATCCATGGATTAAAGGAGGTATTGAGGATTTCCTATTGTTGAGCACTCATTTACAAATCCTCCAAAAGTCCTTGGAGCCAAACTTGCGGTCAGCTATGTGCTGTCGCATTCTCTCAGCAAACAACTGTTTGGTGTCATTTAGGGTTCTCTTGCACTCATTGCGAGCAGATATGAACAGGCGCCTATTGTGATCAGTTGACTGTCTCCAGAATAGACGGAAGTAATGGTTCCTGTGGGCAATGGCGGCTGAGCAGGCCGGAGAGAACCACAGAGAGGAATGAGGTTTTAAGCAATACTTCCTGGTTGGTATGAAGGTATCAATGCCAGCTTTCACCCATGACGAGACCTCAGAGGCACAGTCATCAACTGATAGGTCGAACACTTTTCCCCAAGGGACGTCGCAGGGGAAATCGCAAAAGGCATCCCAGTCAGCTTTTTGGTAGAGGTAGGAGGTCCTATAGGTAGGGGGCTCCTGGGGGGAGTGAGATTGGAAAGAAATACTGAAAGAGACTACAGCATGGTCGGAGTTGCCGAGAGGGCAAAGCTGCGAGACTTGACAGGTGTCAGGCGCAGAAGTGAAACATATATCTAGTAGTGAGGAATGACCCGAGGGAGTGCTTGGGAAGTGAGTGGGGAAGTCCACCACTTGCGTAAGGGATTGGGAAATAGCAAAGTTCATGGCGTGAATGCCCGCTGGATCAGTAACGGCGTTTTCAAGCCATTCAAAGTGATGGGCATTGAGGTCTCCAAATACAAATATGTGGGCGAATGGGTGATAGGAAATAGCCTTATCTATGTTGTCAGCAATTCTATCTAGTAGGGAGCAGTCAGGAGAGGAGGGAGAACGGTAAAGAAAGAATAGGTAACTAACCGAACTGAGGAGAGACAGGCGGAGACATATGTATTGGTGGTCAGTAGATTCGAGTGAAGTCACCCTAGCTATGGGGAGGTGTTCGCTGACATAGACACCCAGCCCATGCATGTGGACAGTGGAATCCTTCCTTAAAAGGGGAAGATAACCAGGGATGAAGAGGTCAGAGGAGAGAATAGCTGAGTTGAGGTTAGTTTCGCAGGGGACTTTTCATGCAGGAACGCTTCTACACTAGGAAAGTTAGTACGAATGCCCCAGATATTAGTGAAGGAAAGGTTAATGGGTTTAGGTGGTTTGGGTTTAACTGGTTTAGGGTCATTTCAGTAATTTTGTGTATAAAATTTAATATTTCTTTAAATAACAATAAAAAGTAAACTCTCCAAATTTTTTTCTATAACCTTGACCTACAGAAGCTTTACATAACTGTGAATTAAAAAAAAAATAAGCTACCATTAAGAATGTGTATTAGCATTATTTTTTTATAGCTTAATAAATTTGGTTCATTTTGATAATAATTATTCTTATCAGTAGTCGAATTTTACTGTCAAATCCCTGACCCTGATGAGTAGATACTATCTTCACAAAACCCAAAGTAATGACAGATAAGTGAACATTTAATTTAATTTATTTATTTACATTGTTCAAACTGTTATTTTCATCTTTACTGTCACATTCACAGCATTTCAGCCATTATAAACCTAAATGGGTTTCCCAAAAATTTACTCTCTAGGATCCTCAAGGAAACATAGCCCAGTGGATAAAAATGTTGATTGGTTGTGAGTTCAGTCCCTGACCTCAGTTGAGAGAATAAAATTTTAGGGAATTATACAGGTGAATTAACTAAAACAGATATTCAAAGGCATGGTACAAGGAATTAGAACATGTCATTTTTGTTGTCATTTTCCTTAAAACATTCCTTGTTGCTCAGAGGCTCCCTCCATGGTATTCTCATTATCCTTCTGTAGAATCAAATTTTTGTTACCTCAAGATTCCTCTTCAACATAGAGGACATTGTCTAGCATTCAGTCATATTTAAGGGTTGATATTCCATAGCAGTTCTGGAGTCTTTTTCTTTGTTTCCAATAAAATTTACCTGTTTCTTTAATATTTTGTTTTACTTTTACTATGCATTTTTCACTCTTAATGCACTTTTGGATTTCATAATTGTTTGGAATTATTGCTAGTCAGAGATGTATGACCTGCATTCCTGATGCATAAAAATCTTACAAGATTCATTAACTTTCTCATGTGTGCATCCATGGTTTGCAACTAAAGTTTTTCATAAAAAGTGGTACTTCTTATTAGTTTTTCCATTCTTTTTCTCATTTTTTCCTTTTTTTTTATTGGGTGGTGGGATGTGTGATTGGCATGAAATAGACATCAATGTCGCCTTACCAGAAACTTTCTTGGTTTGGGGTTTCTTTTTCTGAATTTATTTGATGCACTGGAACTCATTGAAGTTTTCCAACTGTCGCTTTAAATACTGTTTTAAATTTATTGATCCAATTGAAAATAACCAAAAAGAACAACTTTTGTTCTGTCAATTTAAAAACTTAATCATAATTCTCAAAAAAATATAATTTTTTAGTTGAATTGTAAATACTGTTTGTCTACAATTTATTAGCTTAATTAAAAAATGTTCTGTCAAAATAATTGATTAAGCCTGATTTGTTTTTTGGGGACAATGGTAAAAAAACAACTTAATCTGTAACCCTTCAGTTTAACACAAAAATTTATTAAGGAACTTTAGTTGGGATGTATATGCACAAATCCTCCACTTGTGGTTCCTGAAAGACTCACTACATTAAAAACCTATCAGTATCACTGATAGTAATTAATAATTAGCTTATTGATTTTCAAGCCCAAGACCAACTCAGTTACAGAGACAATTCCACAAATATAACAAAACTTTGATTTGGTTAATAATGGAAATCCATACAGCAATTTATCTTGAAATATCTATCTTGGTCTGCACTTAAAGTATTTGTTATTGAGAGTAGAATGTCAACAAATGTCTACCTTGATGGAATCTTGTTAAGATTGACTATAGGAGTGCAAGTTGCTTTTTAATCAGCTATGATAGTCAGTAGTTTATCTAAGTGCTCACTCAACCATCATAGCATGCTCATAACGGGACTTATTTTTTCTGTATCTCTGGTGATAACATGGAATGCAAGGATAAGAACATTTATGACTTTCTAAAGGACTTTTTACTTGTAAGGATAGTGAGAATACCATGAACAGAACATGTGGACAACAAGGAAGTTTTAAGAAAAATGGGAATGAAAAGTACATGTCCTTAGGATAAAAAAACCCAAATAAAATAAGATACTTAGAATCAGGAAGATAGTTAAAATTTCTGGGACACATAATGAGGAAAGAGGGCTTGGAGAATTTGATACTCACATAACAAGGCAAGAGGGGCAGAGAGAAGTAGTGAGGAACCAATCTAGTGTGTTTGCATTAAATGGATGACAGAACACTGACTAAAAGATATAGTAAGGGAACAAACATTACTTTATGCTATAAAGGATAGGATGTTCTGGACTGCTATGATTGGGGCATTGAATATAGAAGAAAGGCATTAAAATAATAATTTTGGATTTGAACCCAATTACGGGTAGTGTAATGGATATCAGCATAAAAAATTGGTAAGCCAAGTTCAAATTCTGGATTAATCTGTTCATTTTCATACTAATGCCCTTAGGAAAAGCATGAATCACTCTCTTCTTCCACCAGCTTTTGGTTAAATTGCAGGATAAATTGAGCTCTTGAGTCTTGACTGACAACCAGCCTGAAAAAATTTAAATTCTGAATTTTAAACTATAGAGAAGTCAATGAGAAACCACTCCACTATTTTTTCAAAAAAAGAAAAAACCTGGCAATTCTCAAATAAATCTCTTCAGAATCATGGTCACCTCTATTATGAAGGGACAGGGTTAAAAAAAAAATAGGCTATATTCAGAAACTTTTGTAAGGTAGAGGGATACTGAATATGATTGTTGTATGGATATAACAGGAGGAAATATAGTGGTTGACACTAGAATTGAAGAGGTTACGATTGTAGTGATCTAGAAGTATCCTCTCAGAAGTCTGTTCCATGAAGTAGTTGTTCTAGGAAGACACTGTCTGAGTGAAACTTCTTTCTTACCAGTGGAATGCAAAGTGAATGGGGATGATTCAATACTGTAGAAATTTTGGCATGACTATGAAACTTTTTAATGTTTTAAATCATTAAAAAGTTTCAAAGTACCCTTTTTAAAATGTCAGATTGCATTCTTTTGTTTTAAACATTATTTGTAATTTTTTATTACATTTGTTAATGAAAAAGCTTTAAATGATGTATTAAAAAGTAAAAACAAAAAATTGTTTTTTTTTTGTTTTTTAATTAGTTTTGAGAAGACAGATTTATACTGTTCTTTATACCTCTGTGTCAAATCCATCAATCTTCCTGGGAACGCTTACGGCCATATCACGTTGAATACACCGGTTCTCGCTCGGTCACCGAAGTTAAGCAACGTTGAGCCTGGTCAGTACTTAGATGGGTGACCACTTGGGAATACCAGGTGCTGTAAACATATAGTGACAGATGTGCGTTGTGGTGCAGTGAATATCGGCTCGGAAAGAGAAATTGGGGAGCCGAGTTCGAATTCCAGTTGAATATCCTGCATTCACTTAAGCACTGGTACCCTTGGGAAAGGTATTAATCCGTCCATTCCCTCCAGTTATGGGTTAAATAACAAGGGTAGGACTTGGGGACCCTGCTCTTAAAAACAAATCCCAATGAATCGTGAAAAGAAAAATGTTGTAAAAATAAAAAATAACCTTACCCAAAATCATTAGTTATGACCTTAAATGATCCCATAAGGATTGATAGGTCATTAAGCCTCAAAAACAACCAAACAAACTTCCTGGAAACAAAAGTAATACTCTCAAGTCTGGATAAAAATAAAATGTTGGCTTAAGTGAGAAAGTAGAAGTCACACATAATTTTTAAAAAAAAGAAGAAAAACAGCAGATGAAAAAAAATTAGAAACAACCCTGAATGAAAGAGTAAGGTCTCTCTTAGCATAGAAGATAGTAAATTGTAATAGTCAAGCATTCCCGGTGAATGGAACAGTATTGAGATCTCTGTCATCATCCTTTATGTGCCAAGTTCTTTAAAAACACAAGCTATTATGGCTGTCTTCAACTTCCTTTCTTTTGTTGCTCAAGGTAAATTTTGATATTACCGCCACTCTTTGTTCTCGTTCTTCTATCCATTCACAGAAACTCGTTAAATAAGTTACTCAGTGTTTCTCTCTGCTTCTTTTATCTTCAATATGTCCTGTGAATGTTAAATTTTCTAGGCTCACTTTCTTCATTGAGTCCCAGAAATCTCTTCCTGATTATAAGTTTCTTTGTTGTTATATTAAGACTTCCTCAAATGTTCTGTCCATGTTAATCTTTAGCATTTATTGTTAGAACCACATATCAGTTGCTTCAAGTCTTTTCTTCATATCAGTTGCTTCAAGTCTTTTCTTCATATCAGTTGCTTCAAGTCTTTTCTTCATATCAGTTGCTTCAAGTCTTTTCTTCATATCAGTTGCTTCAAGTCTTTTCTTCATATCAGTTGCTTCAAGTCTTTTCTTCATATCAGTTGCTTCAAGTCTTTTCTTCATATCAGTTGCTTCAAGTCTTTTCTTCATATCAGTTGCTTCAAGTCTTTTCTTCATATCAGTTGCTTCAAGTCTTTTCTTCATATCAGTTGCTTCAAGTCTTTTCTTCATATCAGTTGCTTCAAGTCTTTTCTTCATATCAGTTGCTTCAAGTCTTTTCTTCATATCAGTTGCTTCAAGTCTTTTCTTCATATCAGTTGCTTCAAGTCTTCATATCAGTTGCTTCAAGTCTTCATATCAGTTGCTTCAAGTCTTCATATCAGTTGCTTCAAGTCTTCATATCAGTTGCTTCAAGTCTTCATATCAGTTGCTTCAAGTCTTCATATCAGTTGCTTCAAGTCTTCATATCAGTTGCTTCAAGTCTTCATATCAGTTGCTTCAAGTCTTCATATCAGTTGCTTCAAGTCTTCATATCAGTTGCTTCAAGTCTTCATATCAGTTGCTTCAAGTCTTCATATCAGTTGCTTCAAGTCTTCATATCAGTTGCTTCAAGTCTTCATATCAGTTGCTTCAAGTCTTCATATCAGTTGCTTCAAGTCTTCATATCAGTTGCTTCAAGTCTTCATATCAGTTGCTTCAAGTCTTCATATCAGTTGCTTCAAGTCTTTTCTTCATATCAGTTGCTTCAAGTCTTCATATCAGTTGCTTCAAGTCTTTTCTTCATATCAGTTGCTTCAAGTCTTCATATCAGTTGCTTCAAGTCTTCATATCAGTTGCTTCAAGTCTTCATATCAGTTGCTTCAAGTCTTCATATCAGTTGCTTCAAGTCTTTTCTTCATATCAGTTGCTTCAAGTCTTCATATCAGTTGCTTCAAGTCTTCATATCAGTTGCTTCAAGTCTTCATATCAGTTGCTTCAAGTCTTCATATCAGTTGCTTCAAGTCTTCATATCAGTTGCTTCAAGTCTTTTCTTCATATCAGTTGCTTCAAGTCTTTTCTTCATATCAGTTGCTTCAAGTCTTTTCTTCATATCAGTTGCTTCAAGTCTTTTCTTCATATCAGTTGCTTCAATTCTTCATATCAGTTGCTTCAAGTCTTGGTATCAGTTGTCAAGTCTTTTCTTCATATCAGTTGCTTCAAGTCTTTTCTTCATATCAGTTGCTTCAAGTCTTCATATATCAGTTGCTTCAAGTCTTCAGAGTCAGTTGCTTCAAGTCTTCATATCAGTTGCTTCAAGTCTTCATATCAGTTGCTTCAAGTCTTCATCAGTTGCTTCAAGTCTTCATATCAGTTGCTTCAAGTCTTCATATCAGTTGCTTCAAGTCTTCATATCAGTTGCTTCAAGTCTTCATATCAGTTGTCAGCTCCTATATCAGTTGTTTGTTCTTCATATCAGTTGCTTCAAGTCTTTTCTTCATATCAGTTGCTTCAAGTCTTCATCAGTTGTTTCAAGTCTTTTCTTCATATCAGTTGCTTCAAGTCTTTTCTTCATATCAGTTGCTTCAAGTCTTCATATCAGTTGCTTCAAGTTCATATCAGTTGCTTCAAGTCTTCTATATCAGTTGCTTCAAGTTCCATATCAGTTGCTTCAAGTCTTCATATCAGTTGCTTCAAGTCTTCATATCAGCTGTTTCAAAGTCTGCTGTATCAGTTGCTTCAAGTCTTTTCTATATCAGTTGTTTCAAGTCTTTTCCTCATCAGTTGCTTCAAGTCTTTTCCTCATATCAGTTGCTTCAAGTCTTTCCTCATATCAGTTGCTTCAAGTCTTTCCTCATATCAGTTGCTTCTAAGTCTTTTCCTCATATCAGTTGCTTCAAGTCTTTTCCTCATATCAGTTGCTTCAAGTCTTTTCCTCATCAGTTGCTTCAAGTCTTTTCCTCATATCAATAAGCCTCAAGTCTTTCCCTCATATCAGTTGCTTCAAGTCTTTTCCTCATCAGTTGCTTCAAGTCTTTTCCTCATATCAGTTGCTTCAAGTCTTTCCTCATATCAGTTGCTTCAAGTCTTTTCCTCATATCAGTTGCTTCAAGTCTTTTCCTCATATCAGTTGCTTCAAGTCTTTTTCCTCATATCAGTTGCTTCAAGTTCTATATCAGCTGCTTCAAGTCTTTCTTCATATCAGTTGCTTCAAGTCTTTTCTTCATATCAGTTGCTTCAAGTCTTTTCTTCATATCAGTTGCTTCAAGTCTTTTCTTCATATCAGTTGCTTCAAGTCTTTCTTCATATCAGTTGCTTCAAGTCTTTTCTTCATATCAGTTGCTTCAAGTCTTTTCTTCATACGTTGTCAAGTCTTTCTTCATATGAGTTGTCAAGTCTTTTCTTCATATGAGTTGCTTGAAGTCTTTTCTTCTCATATGGATATTTCAAGTCTTTTCTTCATATGAGTTGCTTCAAGTCTTTTCTTCATATGAGTTGCTTCAAGTCTTTTCTTCATATGAGTTGCTTCAAGTCTTTTCTTCATATGAGTTGTTTCTAAGTCTTTTCTTCTACATGAGTTGTTTCAAGTCTTTTCTTCATATGAGTTGCTTCAAGTCTTTTCTTCATATGAGTTGCTTCAAGTCTTTTCTTTTCATATGAGTTGTTCAAGTCTTTTCTTCATGAGTTGCTTCAAGTCTTTTCTTCATATGAGTTGCTTCAAGTCTTTTCTTCATATGAGTTGCTTCAAGTCTTTTCTTCATATGAGTTGCTTCAAGTCTTTTCTTCATATGAGTTGCTTCTGTGTCTTTTCTTCATATGAGTTGTCAAGTCTTTCTTTCATATGAGTTGTTTAAAGTTCTTTTCACATACCAGCTCTTTTCCTGCTATTTTCAGTTCTTCTCAGCATGTATTTCAGCTTTCTTGCCTGTTTGCCAGTTCTTCTCTGTCACTGCTCTGTATTTCTTCATCAGTTGCTCACAGTTCTCTGTCATCAGCTTGTAGTTTTCATCAAATGTTTTCAAATTTCTTTTAAATAGCTGTTTCAGTCTTCTACACTGGCTGCTTCAGTTTCATCAGCTATTTCAAGTTTTCATCAGTACCAGTTTCTGCTTTAACAACAGCTCTGTGTCTTCAGTATTGAAGCTGCTTCAAGTCTTCATATCAGTTGCTTCAAGTTCCTCATCAGTTGCTTCAAGTCTTCATATCAGTTGCTTCAAGTCTTCATATCAGTTGCTTCAAGTCTTTTCCTCATCAGTTGCTTCAAGTCTTTTCTTCATCTGTGGTCCAGCAATCAATTCACTGCTATCTAGGACATTAGATGTTGCATAGTGATTTAGCATTGTTTTAAATGTTATTTTTCAATACTTTAATATTTTGTTTAGTTTATAGTAGACATATTTCACTATTCCTGTCCACCTATTTCTGTATCACATTTTCTCTTGTCTGTTACTACATTCACCTGATAATTGAATTTCTGTATCTAATTGATTTTGATGTCCCCAATGTGTAGCTCAGATTTTGAATTGTCCATTTTGTTGACAACCCTGCATTCTTTCTTCTTACTTTCCATTACCATCATGTCCAAAAGTTCTTTCAGTTTCTTTTGAATCAACTAGTAATACAATGTCATTTGTGTATCTTATGTTGTTAAGGTCGTGTCCAGTGATAATAAATTTTGATAAATCTTTTAGTTCTTGTAGGATTGTCTCACTATATAGCTTAAATAAATTCATTGAGAAAATGCATCCTCTGCTTTCTATTTTTGTGTATCCAATGGATTCATTTTCTGTCTGCATGCAGATTCTTTATGAAAATGAACAAAACATTAAGTGGCTTTTTTTTCCAACAAGGCACTAAAATTGACTTAGAAAGAATCACTTTGTACTATCATGAAAGATAAATAATGGCCATTTATCTAAAGACTTTTTTATTTTTCAAAAAACAAACTTTTTCAATCTTTGCCATTTGAATTTTGATTCACACATTAAAACACAAACACTTTATTTATGATTTCTTCCTTTTGATTCACACATTAAAACATAATCTTTCATCAGCCATTTCTATTTATGTTTTTATTCATTCATTCATTTTCTATGGCTTATCGATGCATTGTAGGTTGCTTAAAGCCAGAAAATGTTCTTATATTGTAAAAATATTTTTTTATCAATAATAATGGCTTAGTCATACAAGTCTTACTAATTAACCCATAGCTGGCGAGAGAAGAGATAGATTTATACCTTTTTCAAGGGTTTTTGGGTATAAATGAATACAACAAACCTGACAGTAGCTGGAACTCTCCGATTAGCAATTCTGATCCATTATCTATTACACCACTTGCACATCCAAGCTTGCGGCATCTGGTATTTCCAAACAATCACCCATTTAAGTACTGATTGGTCTCAACATTACTTAACTTCAGTGATAGTCTATTGAACAGGTGTAGAGGCTCATCCCTTGTTCCCTGTTTAGGATGTGGTTTCCGGCTTTCTCTTTTCCAGTCTTTTCACTTTTCTTTTCTTTTTTTCTTATTATTTTTATTTATTTATTTTATTTATTTATTCATTTTTTTTTTCTTTTCAATTGGAGTAGATAGACTAAACTATCGCCCAGTTCACACTCCACCCACGTCTATTGAACAGGTGTAGAGGCTCATCCCTTGTTCCCTGGTTAGGATGTGGTTTCCAGCCTTCTCTTTTCTAATCTTTTCACTCTTACGTAGCCCCCTGCACATCAGTGGCATTACCGCCTTGCTCGGGGTGATATGATTAAAAAAAAAAAATAGTATGTGAACCAGTGTGTTTCAATGTGATGTGGCCATATTTATTGTTCCTTCCTTTTGGTTCACATATTATAAATATGTTATCTTTTGTCAGCCTTTGTTATTTATGGTTCTTTTAGTTCAAACCATAAGTGTATCATTTGTCAGAATTTTTGTTTTTTCCAGTCTAGGCTATGAAATAAATATGTCTCAATAATCCCAAGAGACATACTTTATCATCATTGTCAATTCCAAGAGTTACTTGGATGATAGAACTCTCTGGAGAATAAGAAACTAAAAAAAATTAGTATACATCAACTTTTTTTTATATTTAAGTCAGATAGACCAATAGGTTTATCAATATACAGGGTGCGATGAGTAAATTGTCGCAATTTTTTTTGTTTTTGATTTTGTTGACTGCACAGTATAGTAGGGTCAGTTTAGCACTGACTGTGAGAAAAAGAGCACCATGATGAAATTCACTCTACCAGAAATTTGGAAATGGCATGTTCTACTACTTAGCATTCACACTGGAGGCTCCAAACATTTCTGAGTGTTTGGGTGTCAATCTGAGGACAGTGCAGAGGGTTCAGAAACAGCTGGAGGAATCTAATAGTGATTATGATGGTGTTTAGAGTGATCACTAGTGATGGCGACATTATGCTTCCATTCATTTTCCCACAGAGTTTCAGACTCAACATGGAGGCCTATATCAAGTGCTTTGAGAAGATTGTGCTGCCCTGAGTCAAGAGGGTGACTGCTGGAAGACCCTATGTTGGGCAACAGGACTTTGCACCATGCCAAACAAGTAGAACAGAGTCATGGTTGTCAAACAATTTCTGCGACCAAATAACCCTTTACATTTGGCCACCTAACTCCTCAAACTGCAACCTTCTTGATTATTATGTCTGGGGAACAGTTGAGCAATAGACTAACAAAGCTTCTTGTAATATCAAAGATGAACTGAAAGCAAGGAATATGTCAGAATTTGCCAACTTAAACAAGGAAACCATCCAAAAAAGAGTTGCAGGAGATTCCAAAATCATCTGGAGGCTGTGATTAAAGCCAACAGCAATTTTATTGAATAAATTTACTCTTTAGTATTTCAGTATATCTTTGTGTAATTTTGGTAAATATAGTTGTTAAAATGAGATGTTGGTGTTATTTTCATTTTTGTATAATTTAAATGACAATTTATCCATCTTACCCTGTATTTATCCAGAATATAAACATGTATAAGACACTTATTTTAAATTGTGTGATGATAATGTGAGATATTGTAGTGAACTACCACAGAGAGCAAAGAGGCCTAGGGTTGCATGTGTATATTTTTTTTTTTTTTTTTTTTTTTTGGCAACATTCAATGTAACACTAGAGAAAACAACCTACCTGCAATTAAAACTTCACACAAAAATTTAGGTATAAATACTTTAAGAATGTTTTATTAAATTTTAATTGGTTGAATTTTTGTAGTTTTTTAAAAAGTAGTTGTATCAGCATTCAAATTCTATTTTCATTGACTTCTTTTTGCTTTATAGTAAATTTATTTTAACAATTGAAAAAAAAAAAATATATATATATATATATATGTTGGACAAAAATACAGAATATTCATTTTTTTCTCTAATAAAGCTTTTGAAAATTTCATTTAATATGCAATTTATATAGATTTTTGGTAATAGATCTTGTACAATCTGTAATAATATTATGTAAACTATTTTCATTTTACAAAAGAGACACCTCACTGCTAAATTTCTGCATTTAAGAGCCTAAGAGTTCAGTTCTAAAACTGAACTTCCAGAATACCCCCACATATGATTTGATTATAGTGGTGAAAGCTTGTGTGAAACACTTTTTTAAACAACTGATAACAGAAAAATGATGCAGTCTCCAAACAGCCCTCTTCAAGTTTGAATTAATAGCTTTCCTCCTCCTAAACTAATTGTCAACCAAGGCAAGAGAGCTCTATCTGCCCTGTTATTTCATCTATAGCTTGAGAAAGAAAAGATGGATCCATACCTTTTCTAAAGGTATTTTGCAAAAGTGAATGCAACAAACTTAACAGGAATTTTTTTTTTTCTGGGTTGTTAACCATTACACTTCACTTTTTTTTTTCTCCCAGAATGTAGACAGACAGACTTGTATAGAGAAGAGGCAATAAAAACTCTGTCAGATTCTACGGCTAAAGAATTCTTGACTATTTTACCTAGGTCATTAATGTCCACTGGATTTGAAATTTAGCTCAGTTCAGAAAACAATATTCAATATCAAGCACCAGTGAAGGATGCAGGAACAACCCCATTTTTTTTTTTAAATTAAAAAAAAAAAATGCTTCCACATACCAACAAAATTAAAAAGCATAAAAATATACAAAAACTCTCTTTGCCATCACTTATATAAAATGACCAGCTACTTGCTTTCCAAGCACACTCACCTGCTAGACACATTTGTTTGTTCAACACCTTTACTGCAATTATACTGAGGATGCTGTAATTTCTGAGAAAGAGTGCATAGAATTGTCATGATCAGGAGTTTGAACAATGCCAGTATGCTCAAACCCTCATCCACAATAACTTGTGACTTTATGCTACTGCAACCATTGACAGTTTGCAAACAGTTCCATCTATCCAATTTCACACTCTAGGATTGGGTCAGCATGTATGGTTTTCAGGCACTTTCCACAGGTGTCATTCACTGGGATCACCTGTCCAGACATCAAGACATCACCTTCTTGACAAATTGATCATGATGAGATTCAAAGATTTGTGGTCAGAAAAATTTGGCCACATGCTCTCTCCCGCATCACACACATTAATGTCTTATATTCATAACATTAATTTGAATGTGTGCATGAGCATTTAGGGACATGAAGCAGAGATGACACATTGACTTTTAAAAATTGGTGCTCTGACATTTGTGGGCCAGTTATTCTTGCATTCCTCAAAAATTATCCGCCTTTGATTTGGTATGAAAATTTTCAGAAATGCTTATTAGATCTTATCAAGTATTATTACAGTAAACACAGTATGATTATATCTTTCATTTATGTACAAACTTTGTGACTTTATTTACACTTTCAGATTCCATACAATTCTTTTCTAATTTTCATTACATAAATTTTTTTAACTTAGATATTATACTTGTAAATTATATATCTTTAGAAGTAGTACAAACTAACGGATTAGCATTCCACTGTTTGTAGTGGTTTACTTTTTTTAAGAGTGCTGAATACTTAGTAGGGCATTATATATAGTATTATTTTATAAGTGTTTATAATAAAAACATAGTTTCCTGCAACACAAGGTTCCATTGTGTTTTGGTACTATTAGCACCTCGTCAGGCAGTGAAATATTTTTCTGTTAGGAATCATTATATATAGAAACTTAAAAACAACACAATTGTTACCATATCCAGAGAATTAGGGGGGTTGGAAGGTTTGTCTCAATTAAGCAATAGAGTCAGGTCATGATAGATAGGAGGAATTACATCATAAGGGTATGGGTGGGTAGAAAATTGAAATGATTTGAAAACACAAACTGTTTTTTGGTGTCAGTAACGAAACAATTGGATACATATATATCTTAGCGTGTTTGCAAAGCTATCATGTGTATTTGTAAAACGGTTACAGGATTTTCTTTAAGTTATTTATTACTTAAAGTAGTGAAAATGATATCTAGTAATAGAAGTGAGCTATGGAAGAAAGATTTATTCTTTCCTTTGTATTTAACTCATTATGGGCATTATTAGCTGTGATATAATAACACCATACATCATGGATAGAATGGCTGAAAGAAAAAGGAATGATAAACATGCTTTGTTCTCAGAGAGACTTATATCACTAAGACATATTCAAATTTATATATATGTATATACACATCTCCCATGTGGAGAATAATATATCACAGTAAATCAGAGTGTAAGGAGAAACAAAAAGGATGGAGATATTCCTGTGTCTGGAGAAGCCATGTTTAGAACTACAGATTCAAATGTGCTGGATTCATTTATGTCCCAGGCAAGAACATTTTTTTAAATAATTATCTCACTCCATGCAAGGCAGTACTACCACTAATGCACAGGGGGTTACATAATAGGAGAGTGAAGAGAAAGGAAAACAGATCACAATAGGTGTTGGAGAGTGGGTAAGAGAAGGACGGGAAGGCTGATGTGTAGTTGCATTTAAACTCTTGGAGATTGTAGCTATCAGAAAAGGAAGTGAATGGAAGAGAGTGCCGCAGGCTGGAAGTGCAAGAAAAGAATCTGATAGAGTAGAAGTCTCAGTTACACTTGATTGCTTTCACTGTAGAATAGTGGGAGCTTGTTGCTAGTAAATATATGTAGAGGGGACACCTGGAAGCTAAGCTTGTCAGAGCAGAATTCGTGAAAGTAATTGTAGAAGAGACAGAGGGGTAGCTATATTCAATGCACGGGCAGATGGTAGATTTGTGCATGATGGAATCAGATGAGAAAAACTTCCTGGTTCGACACAGGGACCTGACCTTCCTAGCAGTAGATTTTAGCTATTAATTCAGTGTAGTCATTCCACTTGAGATCAGCTGAGAGAGTGAGGCTAAGGAGACACAATGTATTGCTTTCAAGGAGACTAGCGTAATTCATGCTGATGGAGGGGGATAGGAAATATTATTTATGATGTTTAAAGGATAGCAGTTTTGTTTTGAAAGCATTAAAATTTACAAGCCATTTCTTACCCCAGTCCACTCCTGACTGAAGGTCCTTTTTGAGAGCAGCATCAAAATTTGCTTTGTCAGCATTGGCAGGTTTTCTTATCGAGGCGGGAGTAAATGGTGGTGTCATCAGTGTAAAATGCCTACTTGGGATCTGATTACATCAGGGAGATCATTGATGAAACTCAGAAAAGGCATGGCACCTAGGATAGAGCCTTGAGGGACACCCACATTTGTATGATAGGATCTGGAAGCATGCCCATTCAGTATGACCTTCATTATGCAATTTGATAGGAATGATTTGATTAAGTCAAAAAAGTGTCCAGATATACCATAGCCCTGTAGCTTGCACAAAAGGCCAGCATGCCAGACTCTGTCAAATGCTTTGGAGATATCCAGGGCAACAGCTCGAGCTTTGCCCATTCTTGTCAAGAGCCTGGTATATGTACTCTGTTGGAGAATAGGCAGTGGGCTATGAGATGTTTAACCACTTCAGCATTGATGATGGCCTCAAACACTTTGCCAGAAATTGGTAGGAGGCTGATAGGGCAATAATTGGAGGGATCTGAGGGCTCTCCAGAGTTCTTAAAGACAGGAACCACAGAAGAGGACTTTCAGCAGGCAGAAAACAAGAAGTGGAGAGACAAAAGTTGCAGAGTTTGGAAAGGACAGAGGATAGTGCAGGGGCACATTTCTTTAAGATGATGACTGGTCTTCTGTCACTTCTGCTTGCCTTATGGGGACCAGTGAGGGGGTAATATAAACATTGCTCAGTTGAGTCTCAGTTCTTGGTGAGAAGTAGAGGGCGGATACTCCAGACGAATTAGGTGAGAAGTTGGAGGAAAATCTGAGAGCAAAGCACTCAGCCTTGTCTGCTATAGCTGTAAGGACCTCTAATTTATTCATTAAAGGAGGGATGGAAGATTAGCTGCTACTTAACACACTTTTGCAGAGCCGCTAGTAGTCTAGGCTGCTATATGCTGCTTCATTCTGTCAGCAAACAACAGCTTATCATCATTGAGAATCATCTTGTACTCATTACAAACAAGCAAAAAGGCACCTATTATGGTAAGATGCATGGCTCCAATAAAGCTGAAAGTGATTCCTGTGGGCTATGGCGGCTGAGCAAGCAGGAGAGAACAAGGAGAGAGAATGGGGTTTAAGATGAAACTTCCTGGCTGGGATGAAAGCATCGATGCTAGCTTTCATCCAGGAGGAGACCTCAGAGGTGCAGTCTTTAATAGGGAGACTAAACACTTTTTCAAGAGATGTTACAGAAAATCATGGTAAAACTCCCAGTTTGCCCTTTGATAACAGTAAGAGATTCTGCTGGTCAGAGGTTCCTAGGGAGAAGAGGAGTGGAGAAAGAGAGATATTAACAGAAACCACAGCTTGATCAGAGTTGCCAAGAGGGAAAAGCTGCATAACATGGCAGAAATCAGGGATAGAAGTGAAGCAGAGAAGCTTGTCCTTCATGCATACTCGGGAAACATATAGGGAAGTCAGCCACTTGTGTGAAAGAATGAGTGACTGCAAAGTTCAGGGTATGGATGCTATCAAGATCAGAGACCGTTTTTCAGTCACTTGGTATGGTGGGCATTAAAGTCACCAAACACAAATATGTTGGCGAACAGTTGAGAGGCAATGACCTTATCTATATTATCAGAGATACTGTCCAGCAAGGAACAGTTAGGAGAGGAGTGGGAGTGGTAGAGAAAGAAAAGATAACTGAGTTTAGTAGAGCAAGACTGAGATACATGTATTGTATCAATGGTCAGGAGATTCAAGAAAAACCTCCCTAGACAGAGGGAGATGTTTGCTGACATAAACTCCCAGGCCATGCATATGTATGCTGGAGTTCTTCCTAAAGAGGGGAAGGTAATCTTGAATTGAGAAATCAGAGGAGGAGATTGTAGGATTCAGGTTAGTTTTGCAGAGAGCCAGTATGTCTGGGGGACCTTTCATGGAGGAAGAATTTCACGCTGCCAAAGTTGGTATGCATATCACAGATGTTAGTGAAGAAAATGTTGAAGAATTTAGGTGATTTTTATGAAACTGGTTTATCACTGTATTTGTAGTTGTATTTTGTTATTTTTGGTAAGGAGAGGTCTCAAGTAGTGGTAGCAGTCATCAACTATGACATGTATAGGAAGCGAACTGGCACAGTCTGCAACATAGTATGGCCTCAGGGACACCTATCCATGTATGTCATGCCACTACAAGAACCCCGATATTATGCAACTGTTGATCAGAGCAGCCGCTCAAGACTACACAAAAGTTGGGCTTTTAACTACCAGTCAGAAGCAGCAACTAGAAAACTGCCAATCTGGTGCCCTCAGTATGAAGAGCCATTGCCACTATCCACCCATGTCAGAGAAAAGTTGAGAGCTCCACTATTGAGGCCTAAAGAGAGAAAAATGAATGAGCCAGAAACTTCTTCCTGAACAGGAAACAAGGGATGAGCCTCTACTCCTGATCAATAGAAAGAGGGGAAATATGAACTAGGTGATAGTAGAGTATATCTACTCATGGGTTTTCCAAAATTAAGGACTGCTAGTTGGAGTTTCATTCTATATATATATATAGAAAAGAGATATTCCCAAAGAGAAACAACAACATGAACTTATAAGCTGCTGAGGAGGCATATTTAACCTCAGCCTGAGTCTAGGCTAAAAAAAAAAAGCAACCTAACGGATTGGCTACTATAAACAAACTGAATTTGAATGACACTATTGTCACTCCCATGACTGACTTATTCTCGCCAAAAGGAGATAAATGCCTTCTGTACCCTTACAATGTGTGTGTGTGTGTGTGTGTATATATATATATATATATATATACACACTTATTTATAAATGGAACTTTGTCTCTGTGTGTGTGTATCCGTTACCTATAGACTCCGAAACGGCTGAACTGATTTTCTTGACAATTTACACGGTTGTACTATAAGCGTCTGCGAGTGTTCTTAGCTAGGTTTTGTGTTGAGGTACCCCTGATAAATATCGATAATTGAAAAAATCGAGGGTTATAGAAGGAGTGGTCCAATTTTAATCAAATTTGATACACTCATAGACAAAGACATAAGAAACGATATTCAGAAGTTTCAAGGTTGCAGTTCTTACAATATTACAATAGTGCAGAAAATCGATAATATCTATATATCTATATATATATATATATATATAAAGGCAAGATGTTTGTATGTGTGTGTCTGTTTATCTGCCTGTATATCTGTATTTCTTTTTTTTTTTTTTTTTTTTTTTCAGCCCTTTTATTTTAGTTTTTGCTTCGGGTTTGGCTCTAAGTAGGTATAATTGTAGTTTTTAGTCTCAGCCATGATACCATTTACTCAGAGGACTTATTTAGCCTTCAAAATTCAGTTTACGACGAAAAAACTTATTTGATATCGATACCAGGAAATCAAAATTTGACTTACATCCATTCATTTTTCTTTCAGTCTACGGTTTTGCTTTAACTGGAAACAACTATTGCTTTTTAGTCTTTCGTGCCAACGTCCAAAGAGTCTGAGCTCCAGGACCATGGATTAATTTAAAGGTCATCCTATTGTCTCCTTTTGTTTGTAAATGCAACGTTGTAACTATAACACCTGTGTTCAAAAATTTAACATTGTATACTTGACTTCCTCTCTCAAAAACAAATGTTTTCCTTCTTCCCCTTCCCCTCACTGTTCCTTCCGTCTGGTAAACCTAACCCATTCATTTTTCTAAAAAAATTCCGATCTGATGATTTTAATAGTTTATTTCATAAATATTTTTAAAAATATCATCAATGGATTTGTAAATTTTTCTAATTTATTTTAATTATAATACTCTTTTAATTTTTAACCTAGAGTTCTTATCAGATTACAATTCCCCTTGGAATTAACCTTAGAAATTACCAAGGATACTGCTTATTATATATAGATATAACTTTTAAACTGAATTAGTCCAAAATTAAAGACAGTTACTTAATGTATAGCTTATCCCATTACTTGAACAGCAGCAGCAAACCAACATGACATGGCGATTATATATTTGATGCATAGTTAACATTCTAGGGCTGCCTGTAACTGATTATAGTTTTTTCGTTGTGGCCACACAAAATTTAGTGAGATTGATAATATTTTCAACTAGGTTTCAATCTAAAAAGCATGAAAGTTAGTTGAGTGTCTTTTTACTAATGTTCACCCAATACAAGGCCCAAGTGCCACTCAAGGTAGATGACTTACTGAATGAGCTTGTATAAACATAGAGAAAGTAAGTTTAAATTATAAGGATATATAAGATAGATAATGGTTGTCCCTAAACTTGAAGAGGTTAAGATTGTAGCAGTTGGAGAAGAATCTTCTCAGAGGGTCTATTCCATAAAGGATCAGTTTTCAAGAAGAATCTGAGTAGAACCTTCTCATCTGTGGAATATGGAGGTAACGAGGATAATTTTTCCTGTGTATCTGGCATGGTGGGTTTTAACTGTAAAGGTTTGAACTGATGACACTAAGAAATGTGGCTCATCTGAACATTTGCCATGGAAATAGCAAAAGAGTAGAGATAGGCTTGCAGTGTTTCCTATTTGAAAAGGGCCTGTACAATTGAAAATGATTCATCACCCACAAGGCCACAGAGACACTTTTGAATGATATGACAGGGTGGGAATTGCATTATCTGGTTGGTACAAAACCTCACTAAGAATATGGCATACAAAAAAAAGTTCAAATACTTTGTAAACAAGATTTATGGATATGACACTACCTATCAATTTCACCATTAATCCTTTCAAACTTCAGTAGAACCTATCCTATACTATTACAGTCCAAAAACGAACTTGTACAAGACCCTAATAACAGGCTGGAGCCAGAGCTTCATATGGTTTTCTGCATGCATAAACTTTACTATTTCCTTGAAAGATCTGGAAACATGGTTCACAACTTGGACAGAAAGTTCTTTGTTCTGGAAGCCAGTTCCATCTGATCCAACATGCTACAATCACTGAAAAAAGATCAGCACTATATGCTCTTGTGTCTGCTTGGCATTATGCAATGTGTTGTGGACGACAAGACAGAAGGAATTTCATAGAGGCGAGAAGTTTTTCTCTTCTCAACTGTTCGCTTTCTTTAAACATCAGGTTAAAGTTAAGGTCAAAGTGGAAAGGGTGTGACTCTCTTCATTGAAATTTGGCAAAAGGTGGGTGAGAGTTTTGTGTCTGGTGAAAGTGAGAGATGCTGATCTGGAGTGGTTGCTGGATGCTACTTAGGAAAGTCCTTTCTCCATTTCCATTTTAGGCCTTGTGGCATATTTTGTAATCTTTTTAAATAAGATCTAAAGATATGGTGCTCATCTGAAGTTCAATTTTGATATTCTCTGGCCTGGGTTACATAATAACCAATAACATGGTACTTGTAGAAATCAAATTACTTGCCTTCTAATATGACTGCCTTCTTTTTGTCCCCTTGAAGTAATCTACCTCATTCATAGGATAGTATCTAATTCAGCAGGTAGGTTAGTCCACTTTACTATAATGGACCTGCCCAACACATTTGCATGAGTGAATTCTATTCACTCATATATATCTCTTCATTAGATCACTCAATAGGTTTTTCTTTCATTTGGAATGATTGCTCCAATCTACTTGTGTCAAATCACTTGCTATTAACCAATATCCAACAGTAATGATAATGTTACCTTTGTTGGTTAACAATAGCAATATTCTATGGAATCCTTTATATACTTTACAGTGCATTTACTGGTATATTCAGCAGTACAAGCATTGAATTGGTATGTTATTTGATGCAATATTCACCTTTGATAGTTTGGGAGGTTACCACTCTTGTCAATCACCAGTGTCCTAATTTTATTCTTGAAACACCTGGGGAAACTAACAGTTTTCTTGTGCCACTGATGTTTATCCAGAATTTATATTTCTAGTATACGTTTTCTACTCTTAAAAAATAATACCACTTCAAAGAGTGTGAAATATATATTTATTTTTTTTATTTAAATCTTTCCACCTCACACAAGGCAACAAAGCCACTGAGAGATGAGGTGTGGTGGTGGGAATAACTGAGTGTGAAAGACTATAGGAGAAAGTAAACATTAAGAAGCTAGAACAATAAAAGAACAGGAATTAAGAGAGAAATGAAAAATATTATGTTTGTATTTTTATTATGTACTTTTGTTATATCAAAACATATTTTTATTTTATGTAATTTTATATTATATCGAAATAAATGCTGTAAAGTATTAATTTATTTTTATATAGCTGTCAGTCTAGTAAACCTACACTTCTCTCTTTTTTATTTTGTTTATTCTCATTGTTGATCAGATTACATTTCACAGACACATTTATGATGAAAAAGCCTATAAATACTGCTTCCTTTTTATTCAGATGTCCGGTGCTAAAATATACAGTGTGAGATCAAAAATAGAAAAAAAATAAAAAGAATTAAAAAAATAAAAACGAGAAGAAAAAAATGGAAATTCTTCTAAGAAGTAGTGACCCACCATTAAAATAATTGTTAAATGGCAATCCCAAAGGTAATTGATTCATTCATTTTTATCAACCCTTTGTGGGTTATTTAAAACCAAAAAATATTTTTAAATTGTAAGAATTGTTTTTTGTTTATTTTTATTTAGTGATACAAATCTTGCTAATTAATTCATAGTTTTGGGAGGTGGGTAGATTAATTCCTTTCCCAACGGTATTTGCATGTAAGTGATTATAACAAACCCAGTGGTAATTGGAACTTGGCTATCCAATTGACAATTCTGGGCCATTATCATCATCTGAAGAACCAAGCTTACAGCACCTGGTATTTCCAAGTGGTCATTCATCTAGGTTAGCATCAGCCATGCTGATGGGAGGCAAAAAAAGTTTCTTTACAATGATTAATAGAGAGCAATTTTGTTTTATAGGTCTTTGCAATCTGAGACTGAAGGTTCTGGTCTTTTCAGCAGGACTCCTGCACAATATTTATGTTGTTAAACTGTTTTTTAATAGAAAAGGATCTAATTGGTAAGTTTGGAGAGTAGAACTATTGATTTGGTAGCAAAGTCCCCTGAGATCACATTTCAATGATTAGAACACTCATAAGCTCTAGATTATTTTATCTGAGACTGAAAGGTCTGGTGTTTTATGACCAACAGTAAAGTTTAAAAGCACAATCTCCAAAGCCACTGGTCAAAAAGAAGAAAAACAAAATAGACTAAATAAATAAAACAAACAAAAAAAACATTTGGGATAAAGTGCCACTTGGCTGGAAAGTAGATCTTCAGTTGTAGGTTTGTATAGACAGGGTCATAGACTAAGTCAATTCAAAGCTAGTTGTTAAATGGGTGACAAGTTGTTGGTCGGAAATGTAATGAATTGGAGTCATGGGAACATTTGGAAAGAGTTGCCGTCGCAGTCAGGATGTGGAGATAAAGATAGGAAGAGCAGTCAGTTCCTTCTGGATGAAAGTAAGATCTGGTTTATTTATGAAAGAAGTAACAGTAAAGATGTCCCAAGAGCCAGATGAATCTGTAATTAAGTAAACCTTATATAACAAAAACAGGATTTGTGTTTTCTGTTTTCATCATGATGATGTTTTGATTTTCATTCCTTTGTATATTGGAACTTTCCAAGGGTTACTTAACACTGACAAAATCAAGGCACAATGTGGTGTGATTTATCTAGTCATTGAATGACTGAATTGCTATAACTGTTCTTTGTAAATGTATTGGTTTCCTCTTGCCTTCACTATTGTTTTGAATTCAGAATTGCCCTAAACTGATTGCCCAAAGCTGGAGAACCTAGTGTTTTCTACCAATTTTACTCATAATTGGTAGGGGAAAAGATAGATTCATGCCTTTCCAAACAGCACTGATGATTCACTTTTCTGTACTGATAATTGTTACACTACACTCAGATTCACTAATAAATATGATATATAAAAATATAAGGATCTTGAATAAGTTCTCGCTGTTTTCCAACAAATGGTGTTTCCAGAACTGCATGCATGTAGTTTCAGATGGTAACACATCTATAAGGAAGTACTATAAGCAAGCTAGAATTTTAGTGTATGCCATTTTGCCAAAGTGTAAACAATTTTGTTTTTCTTAGCAGCATTAAACATGCCAGATTTCATGCTAAGGAAAGTGTATTTGCAGGAATTTTACTGCACTACTTTATTCAAAAGAAATCTGCAGCTGAAGCAGACATAATTCTTGTTGAGACTTACAGCAACCATGTTCTGTTAGAAACAACATTCAGAGATTGGTTTATATGCTTCAAAAATAATGATTTTGATGCCAAAGACAAAGAACACTCTAGTGCACTAAAAAAGTTTGAAGTCAAAGAATTGGAGGCATTACTTCATGAAGACTCATGTCAGGCACAAGCTGGAGTTGCAGAATCATTAAGAGTTGATCACACAACCGTTTTGAAATGTTTGAAAGCATTAGGAATGATTCAAAAGCAACGGCATTGGGTGCAGTACGAGTTAAAGCCAAGAGACGTCAAACAGCGTCTTGTCACATGTGAACAGCTGCTTTAATAGTAGGAAAGGAAAGGTTTTTTTGCAGTGTATCATGACCGGCAATGAAAAGTGGATATGGTATGATAATTCTAAGTTCTTGGTGTAAGCCTGGCTATGCATCAACCTCAGTGGCAAAGCCAAATATCCATGCTTCGAAGCTTCTGCTCTGCATTTGGTGGGATCAGCTGGGTGTAGTTTATTATGAGCTGCTAAAACCAACCAAAACCATCATGGGAGATCACTATCAACTAAAACTGACATGTTTGAGCGATCACTGAAGAAGAAACAGCTACTATATAAGCAGAGACACCACAAAGTAATTTTGCAACATGACAATGCTAGGCCACATGTTGCAAAACAGGTGAAATGCTTAAATAAGAAGTCCTAACCCACCCATCCTATTCACCAGACATTGCTCGTCTGATTATCACTTGTTTTGATCAATAGCACATGGCCTAGCTGAGCAGCACTTTCATTCTTATGAAGATGCCAAAAAAATGGGTTGACTCATGGTTAGCCTCAAAAGATGTCGTTTTCCAACATGGAATTCAAATGTTACCAGAAAGATGGGAAAAAGTAGTGGCTAGCAATGAACAATTCGTTCAGTGACATGTTTCTTACTAATTTTTGTAAATAAAACATTAATTTTCATGAAAAATCAGCTAAAACTTATTCAAGATTCTAATTCATTCATTGTATATGTAACCAGAGATGCTTGTAATAAACTACTCTGAATTATGGATTTCTGAAAATTAACAATGGTAATACTATATTATCAATAATAAATCACTTTATATAAGGCTCAGCTGTTTCAGGTTGACAGCCTTTGTGAAAAAGTAGGAAACCTTTTCTATTAGTTTCTAATTAGAAACAGCTATCATTTTAAAATATGGAAGCCTCAAAAGAAACAAAATGTATTTTCTTTTGCTCATTGTCTAGAAATTCAATTTCTGATATTAGTTTTTGGTGATGTTATAACAACAATTTGGTGAATTTAAAACATTTCCACCTTTCTTTCAAATGTTTAGTTTTGTATAGCTTTTCAGTTGGGTTCCAGATAAGTAAAGATGTCAGAATTTTGTAGCTTGAATTGATAAAGATTTTTTCATTAGTTCTTCCAGCCACCACAGGGTTGGGAGTTTTGTTTTGTGGTGGGTGTTGACCATGTCCACCATAGCTTATGAATATAGAATACAGTGTAGTACATAATCTTTATACATGTCACATTGAATATTTTGAGTCTTCTGATTGGCTAACCCTTCTATTGGTGAACTATTAAATGAGTCAGCTCATGGTTGGCTCACTAGATTAAACTATTTTTTTTTTATTATAGACTTCTGTATTTTAAAATTAAGGAAAAGTTGATTTGTCTTGTGGTCTGAAACATAATGAAAAAGCAAAATTGTTTTGTATTTAATCATAAACCAAGGCCACATGGTCATTGGATAAAAGCATTGGTTGAAGTAATTCAGTGATTTTTTAAAAAAATTTTTTTTTAATCATTTCACCCCAAGCAAGGCATTCCACTGCCACTATTGCGCTTGAGGCTACATAGGGGAAGGTAAATAGAAAGAGTGGTTAGATATAGGAAATGTCAGAAAGGGGGTGATAGATAGTTGGGTGGGTGGGAAGAGTGTTTGAAAGAATGAAAGCGAGTTAGTGTGTTAGGAGGTGTCTATTGACCTTTACATTTAAACTCCTGGAGGTTGTAGTCGTCGGGGAAGCAGTCATGAGGAAGGGAATTCCATAGTCGGGAAGTGCGAGAAAAGAAACTGTTGGAGTAGAAGTTGCAGTTGCATTTTATCGGTTTCACTGTAAAAGGGTGGGATCTAGTTCCTAATCTAGTATCTCATGCAAATTCGAACCTAGGGGGCACCAGTGATCTAAGTTCATCGGAGCAGAAGCCATGAAAGTATTTATAGAAGAGACACAGGGAAGCCACGTTGTGCCGGTGGGAGAGAGACTGCAGGTGGTCTGCTAAGTCAGTATCGATCACATTACAGACCCTCCGCTGTACCTTGTTGAGAAGCCCAAGGAGAATAGCAGGGGCACCCAACCAGATATGGCAACAGTATTCAATGCACGGGCGGATGGTAGATTTATAAATGTGAAGGATAGATTCAGATGGAAAAAACCTCTGGGCCCTGCACAGAGAACCGACTTTCATGGCAGCGGATTTAGCAATGGATTCGATATAGTCATTCCACTTGAGGTCTGCTGAGAGTGTGAAACCAAGGAGGCATAGTGTTTTACTCTCTGGGAGGCAAGCCTGGTCCATGCTAATGGGAGGTAGGTGTGATTGTCTATGATGATTAATTGATAGTAGCTTCGTTTTAGAAGCATTAAAATTTACAAGCCATTTCTTACCCCAGTCAACTACGGATTGGAGGTCCTTTCCAAGCTCGGCTGCAAGGTTAGCTTTGTCGCCCACACCAGATTTTTGACCGAGGCGAGAATAAACTGTGGTGTCCTCGGCATACATACCTACTTGGGATCTTATGGTATCAGGGAGATCATTAATGTAGATCAGAAAGAGCGTAGGACCTAGGATAGAGCCTTGAGGGCCATCCGCGTTCGTATGGTAGTTCTGGGAGGCATGTCTATTTATTTGACCCAAAGTTGGGAGTTCAATACCTAGCCATAGCAGAGGTGAACAAAAAAAACTTGGAAAATAAGAGATATCCAGAAGAGGAACGGTATGTGGAACTAGAACAATCTAGCCTGGTGGACTAAATAAAGAGTTCAGTTCAAAATTCCATCACCTGAAAAAGGCCAGTGCATAAAATAGCTGAAACATTGTGAACATGACAATAAAGATGAGAATAACAGTCCTAACAATGTAAATAGTTACAAAAACACATCTCAGAAATAGACATTTAATGATAAAATAGGAAATTCATGAAACAGTTTTTTTTATAAGACCTTTGCCAGTCTTTGACAAATGTGAAGTGGTAAAATATAATCAATTTTATAATATAATAAATTTAGTAAACAATTAATTTTTTATATTATTTACTACTTGATTTTGATTAAAATTTAAAGAGTTTTAAGACTTGTGTGTAGAAAACAGCAAACAGGATTATGCTTCCGTTGTAGTTTGAACATAGCAGATCACTTTGATCAGAATTAAATCGGTACTAAATAATATTTTTGTTTTTTCTCTATATTCTGAAAATTTAAAAATGACAACAATAAGGTAGAAGACAAAATAGATGCTATGTTCAAATAATCTAATCAATAGGCCTAGTGTAGATGTGAATACTGTATAGAATCCTTTAATAAAGGGTGGATGGCCGAGTGGTAGGAACGTTCACTCTCTGACTATAAAGCCTGGGTTCAAATCTCACCCTGGTTGATTTGTCAGGAAGGTGACTTCTTGTCTGGAGTAGGGGATACTTGCGTCCGGCACCTTTGTAAATTGTCTGAAATTCCATACCATGGGTTGACCCAAGTCTTGTGAGTGAAATTGGGTAGACGGCTCTCTTTGAGGACTCGTCAGTGGTTTTGCTAGCTTGAAGTCACAAGTCATCATGACCAAGGCCTGACCTTGTTCAGACTGTTGTTCACGCTAGATAATGTGCTCTCTCCCATAAACTGTAACTAAGGTCCACTCGGTATACTTGCAGTATAAACCACAGGTGAGCTCTGTGGGTGTTGAACAAACACAAGTGTGCCTGAGCAGGTATCTGCAATGGGGATTAGCTAGCCGTCCTGGTATATGAGTATCCTTGAATATGAGTGGCCAGCCATTATTATTATTATTATTATTATTATCATTATAGAATCCTAAAATTAAAAAGAGCAAACATTAGGTTTAATAAATTGCCTGAGTGCCCAGTGAAATGTGACCCAAATAATAAAAGAAATGTCAAAAATTTATCTGGTTCCCTGGGAGTTAAGTTCTATATTTACCAGCTCAGTTGGGTGATAAACATTGTAATTACAGAAAATTGATGTTTATAAGTTCTGAAATTCTAAAAAGTACACATTTTATATAATTGGTAAAAAATGAGGACTCCATACACACCATAGGTCAAATAAAGGGTTCTGTTTGACCTTTCTGGAAAGTTACTGAGTATTATGAATACCTAAAGAAGGCCAGAGAGTACAACAGCCAAAATGTTGCCAGAAAGAATTATTATTTAATTATATAATACACCTAGATCATAAATGATAGCAATATTTAAGTAATTTTGCAAAAACTCTATTGTCACTTGTAAGAAATAATGCTACTTTTTAAATCATTAAACATAAAAATATCCAAAGAAAACTGACATGAAACAAAATGAAATAAAAAGCAATGTATTAGCAACCTGTTCTCATTACTGTACTGTCTAATGCCTCATGGCACATAAGGCTGTGTGGTAAGGGTTCTGTAATCTAATTATTCTGCAGAGTGGAGTGATTGAGCCCCACACTCAATCTCTTTACTCTGAGGAAGGGTTAGTTATCTGTCAGGATTTTTCTTCATTTAGATAACTATGTTTCTATGTTAACAAGTTCTATCCAGCTGGGAATTCTTACTCCTAGGTTGGTTGCCAACCAAGGCTGAAGTACTTAGTCTGCCCTACTATTTAATATTTAGCTGATAGTCTCACTACTTATGAAATATTCCATTATGGTAACATGAGGCATATTTATTTACTGGTATTTTGTATAATGCCACCTATTACTGTTATAACTGAATATCTCATTAAAAATTAAGAGAGATCAGGTTGTAAGACCAATAAATATATTAAGTCACATTATGTTTTATAGAATAGATAGTAAAAACACATTAGCTCAATATTTACATACTGACTATTGTCTTCATCATTGTAATTACATTTTGGTTATTGTGCCCTCCAGCCATTGTCAGGTGATTGTCAATCCTGGTAACCCCCAGGGAATTTCAAACTGAACCCTTTATTTCATCTGCAGAGATTGTTCTTGTTCTTCCATCCATGTCCAGAGATATCGTCTAGTTCTTTATTTATTACTGCTCAGTTATTGTTCACCCTATTTCCACTGAGTTCAAGTACACATTACTTGTGTATTGTAAAATTTTTAGACTTAGATCTCATGTTCTTTTATCTTTTCTTTATACTAACAAAAAGGAATATTTGGTTATAAGCAAATGTGAATTTCAACCATGCAGTCACTGTTATTTCATCTTTTGTCCCAATAGTATTTGTTTAATTGGCATATATTCTTCTATTAAAAAATTTTATATTTCCATGGTAAAATTATGAGGTGTGTACTGGAAAGTTCTTGACCCATCTTCCAAAACTTAACCAAATGATCAATTGTCAGATTTCTTTTCAGTTCTTGGTCATTTGAGAACTCTTCAGCCCCACCTCAGTCGTGCATATTTATACAATTACTTTTGTAATGATATTTTTGTATCAATACTTTTGTATTGATATTTTGATAAATTTTAAACTACAGTCTATTCCAGAGTCAAATTTATATAAACATGTGCTGGAAAAATAAATAATAATTGCTTTTACAGAATGTATAATAGGTTTGCATTAATTTATCATTTGATAATTGGTAAATTAACTACTCTCAATAAAGTTTGATAAACACTTATAAAACACTCAGAATGTTATTTAAATTTATTGTATGTCTAATATAATGGGATGCTTTTTAAGCCTGAGATGAAATTTTGGAAATGTCATAAACAAAGATGACAAAGCATGAAAACTAATTGGCCAATTAATGTTGATACAACCAATTACTAATTATCAGTAAGGCTCATGAAATCAACAAATGTACTTGGATTTTGCTTTAAACAAATTTTATAAAATTATCAAAGTGTAATGTTTTTCTTTTCTCTTTTTTCTTACTTTCCTTTTTTTTTCCTTTTTTTTTTTAAACTTATGTTTCCAAATATATTGACAAAATATTTTTTATATGAATTTATAATATAATTATTCAGCCATAAAAGTATCTTCACTGATTTTATATGGATGTGCTGATGCAATTGTTATTTACGTACCTATGGACAGTAATGGGTGTGTCCCAATCCTTATATAATATGTTGAACTCTATTGAGAGAGTGGTGTTTTCTTACTGTCTCTACATTACACAACTTGTGAGTCTTGTATTTGAGGATATTATAAATATTACTATTTATTTCTTACCTCTGTTTTGGGTTATTACTCACGCAGTAACCTTTTTAGTCTACAACAGTAATGAATAGGAGTTCAAAATGCGAAATTAGAGAGCTGAGTTCAAATTCCTGTTGGGTTAGTTACATTTACATGCACAAATACATCTGGGAAAAGTATAAATCCATCTCTTCCTTCCAACTATGGATTAAATAGTAGGACTTGTATCTGCAAAAATCATTGTAATTCTCAAAAGATTTTTGTTACAATATTCACTTGCTTTTTTTACAAGCAAATATTGTAAGAAAAATGAATTATGCTTACAATCTAAAAATGTTTCAGCTTTAAATAAACTCAAAGGATTGATTGGCCATAAAAATTTCTTTTTAAAAATCAAACTATTTCTGACTTTCTATGGCTTTATGGTATATTTCAGTTGAAGTGTGCTGTAGGGATACAGAAGGTGATTATCTCCCTTTGGTGGAGATAATTCACATGAGTTACATGATGGTTGCTTAGTAATATCACTTCATTCAGTTTGTTTACAACAGCCAAACCAATCAGTTGCTTTTTTAGCCTGGGCCCCAGTAGCTTACAAGTCCAAGATGCCATTTCACTTTAGGAATAAATCTTCCACAGATATAGAAAAATTCTGGCTCACAGTTCTCAATTTGCTTAAACCCAAGATTCACTGCTTCCCCTTCAGGGAAAATATCCTTGCTTTGGACATAGTAAATGAATCTGGCCTGTTTGAATCTGAAGTCTTGAACATGGCTTCTCCAGAAACACAGAAGAATCTTCATATTATATGTAAGACCCTTCCATTTTTTTTCTCTTTACACTCTGCTTAGTCTGTAGATTTATTATTTTCTCTCTGCATGAGACATGTTTAAATATGTATATATGGTTTTGTGTATGTCTTGGTGGTATAAAAGTACTGATGATAAGGGTAGCTATGTTGATGGTATAGATATTCATAGTTGCAATAAAAATGATCTGAAACATAAAATCAATTTCTCTACCAAGTGTTCCAACAAGTAAAACTCAAAATAAACCTTTCCAAAACAGAAATTTGAAATTGGAATAAAAGCAGTGATATCTCCTATACTGACTCTATCATATAAATTCAGAACCTGGAACTAGTAAATAAGAAATATATTAAATATCTCAGCAGATGGCTCAGTTATTAAAAAAATTAGTATAAGAGATAAGGTAATTGAACATTTTATCATAATTATGCTTGTCCCACTTTTAGTTTGTGTGACCATTATGCCCTGCTAGTACCTCATAGACTATTTTATTTTGATAGTGTAGAAAGATGGAAAAGATTGCAGACACTACTTGGTTTCAGTGATAAAATGAAAAACAGAAGGGAAGATAAAGCTGTTTCAGTGAAATGGAAAAAGTTGTCAGTTTCAAATCTTTTCATTTGTACCTCTCCACTCTACTTCTTAAAACAATGACCAGCATTCATATTTATGATTGTTATTGCAATATATTGTTAAAGTTCAAATATTTAACAATGCTATTGGGGAATTTTTATAGATATTTTGTCATAGAACTTGTTATCAGCTTATTCAGTCATTAACTTAAGAATTAAGATTCATCAGAAAATCAAAATAGAAAAGCCATGAATGTAAAAGGCATTATTATTTTGATTGAATTGCAAAAGGGAGGTTGAAAAGTAGAAGCTATGGTAATTCTATTCAAACTAATACATTGGTATAGATATCTAATAGTCTTAGCTAAGACTGGAACAAGATAAATAAAGATTAAGGAGATTATGCTGGACAATCGAGTAAGAATGCTTGTTTACTTTGAAAATCTATTCTCAAAATCTTAGCTTTTGCTTGGTTCAGATAGGTTCCATTGCTACTTGTGGAAAAATATGGCAATACTTAAACTGACTGGTCTGCTTGTGTTTTTTTACAAAACAAGGATCTTAAAAAATAATTTTTGTAGATTAGCATTCATGAGATTTTCCTCAAAACATGACATTTGTCAAAATCAAATTTTTTTTTTTTAATCAGTTTAAAAGGTGGGGGGTCCTATTCATATAGTTTCAAATTAATTCCTGAGTATGAAAGAGTTAGCTGTACTTGGTTTTTATTTACAAATATCAAATTTGAAACCGTGCTTATGTCATTCATATCTGCGTATGACTGATGTTGTTTTTAAATAGTTTTTTAAAAATTTAAAAACTTGTTTTTTTTTTTTAAACTTTCTTTCTTTTTTAAGGGACTTTCACAAATATATAGGGATAATTATTCATCTTAAATGAAGAACAAATGGATATAGACATTTGTTAAAATTTGAAAACACTGTGATATCTCAAAATGTACTTTATCGAACTGTGACAGAAAAATGAATAAGGTGAAATGTAGAGATGGAAATTTGATATTTATAAATAAAAACTAATTATAGTTAACTCTTTAGAAAGTCAGGAATTGATTTGACACTGTATTTATGAACAGGAATCTCCTTTAAAACTGATTAAAATGTCATGGTTTGAGAAAGGTCTAAGGAATGCTAATCTACAAAGATTCTCTTCTCTTTCTTTCTTTTTTCTTTTGTTTTGTGAGTAGACCATACAACCACTGAATAGACTTTATATTTTGTTCTAAAGTCAGTCATTATGTTACTTTAGTTTTTTATTCTATAGTTTTTCTGACTTCATTAAAGCAATGAATTTTTAGAATACTTTTTGTATTTCTTAAAATGAGAAAATACTTTATTGATCCCTCTACAGAAAAAGGTTTTTACTCAAAATTTTTTAGCTTTTTATAAAGGTCAATACATTTTATCCTTTTTTGAGTAGTTACTATTTCATTGAACTTATCAGTTAGACTCGGTCAGTTAAGTGCCATACATGATACACACTTGGGCGGTCATGTCTTGAAAGAGATATGATTGACTAGGCAGAGGATTTTCCTGCAGTAGGTTGCTATTACTTTCTGCAGTAGACTGGTTGCCAACCAAGGCTATAGAACCCAATCTGTTTTGTTATTGGACCCATAGCTGGAGGGAAGAGACAGATTAATACTTTTATGAAGGGTATTTGTGTGTAAGTGAATGCAACGAATTCAACTGGAATTTGAACTCTGCTCTGTGATTTCTTGTACCAAGTCAATATTCATTGCACCACAACACACATCCATCAGCTAGTCTAGTTTGCTAATTTTTAGCCCACCAGAAGTGTCCTGGAGGAATATGTTAAGAGTTTGCTGCCTCCTCTTCACTGGTTTTATTTATTCTTTACTTTGTTGTGGATATCAAGAAAGTTAAAAATTAGTTGTTGGTTGTGAGAATATGGATTATAGTGAAAATAGCCAAACCATACAACGGTGGTGATATATTCAGATTGGGTCAGGAGGAAAAATATTCAAAAGTTCTGCAATATAAATGTATTGAACACTTTTTAATACAACTCTGTACTGCTCTAATTTAATTATAATCAAAAACTAACTAACATTGTGTGTGTGTGTGTGTGTGTATATATATATATATACACACACACAGAAAATCTAAGATTTTCTGTCTTTATTGCTTTACTTTCATATTGGGTGCTTTAGTGTTAGGGTTTTCATCTTGGTTTTTTTTTCTTTCCTACGAGTATTTGACTTTTTGTTCATGTACTTCGTTTATTTCTTTTTTTGCTTCTCCTTTTTTTCCCTCTGAATTCGTCCTTGGTGGGTTGTTCAAGACGATTTAAACTATAGCTTAATTAGTACTAGTTTTGGCAGAGCTAGTTCTGTTACTATTGGTATTGTAATTACTACAGTTATATATATATATATATATATATATATATATACACACACAAAGGATGCAACGGCTAAATTGTAGCCATTTTATATTATTAATTTTGTGCATACATGTTTGTTTTTTTATTTTCTCAATTGCACAGTATAGTAGAGTCAGTTGGGCACCATCTGTATGAAAAAGAGCACCATGACTCAATTCACTCTGCCAGAAATTTGGAAACAGCATGCTGTACTGCTTGGCATTTGCACCAGAAGTTCCAATGTAAATGTTTCAGAATGTTTGAGTGTCAATCTGAGGACAGTGCAGAGGGTTTGGAAAGAGATTGATGAGTCTAATGGTGAATACAAAGGTGTTTGGAGTGATCACTAGTGATGGTTACTTTATACCTCGATTCATCTTTCCGCAGAGCTCCAGACTCAACACAGAAGCCTACACCAAGTAGCTTGAGGAGGTAGTGCTGGCCTGGGTCAAGAGGGTTGCTGCTAGAAGACTCTGTCTGGCAACAGGATTCTACACCATGCCAAACAAGCAGGAGAACCCAGTCATGGTTGTTAGACAATTTCTGCAGCCACATCACATCTTACATCTGGCCACCTAACTTCTCAGACTGCAGCCCTTCCTTCATGATGTGTGGGATGCATTTGAGAAAGAGACCAACAAAATCTTGTAATACCAGAGATGAACTGAAGGCAGGAGGCATGGCGGCATTTGCCAACTTTAACAAGGTGACTGTCCGGAAGAGTTGTAGGAGATTCCAAAGTTGACTGGAGGCAGTGGTTGAAGCCAATGGCAATTTTATTGAATAAATGCTAACTTTATTTAATATATGTATATATGTATGTGTTATCATCCGACATACACCTAAACGGACAATCATTTTTATACAAGTATACACTGTACCATCCCAAATATTCCACGTACATACACTTGAAAAGTATCTATTACTGTGATACATCTGACACATATCTGACCCATAAGAACTAACTCCAAATCATTCATAGCATACCTCTATTCTGTTTCTGTTATTTATTTATTTTTCCCCCCCCTTTTTCTTTTGGTTTCTGAAGAAGTTTTAATAAAAGTGAAACATGTTAAATTGAGATATGTTTTCTATTCGCTTTTTTTTTTCTGTCGTATCATTGTTTTTTTTAAAAAAAATTCTCAAATATTTCTTTTAAATTCTTTTATAGACAAAGAAACTTCTTGATTTATTCGTTGTAGTTGTTATTGTTAAGAATATTGCAATAGTTTTATGTCTTGTAAGCTGGAAGCTACCTTTTAATTTAAAGTCTTTGTACAAAAACTAATTGAGGTGGATCATGGAAAAAACAAAAAATGTCAACTGGTGAAATAAATGACAGTTTTTTTTTTTGTTTTTGAAAACTCGAGCCTTTGTCCAGTGATCTGGTAGTCTCCCCTTGGCCGAAGGAACTCTTCTTGTCAATTGAGTTGAAATGTCTCTTTCCTAAACATTTCCATATAGCTTGTTTTCACTTAAGGTTTCTAATATAATTTTCTTCAACGACTTACTAATTCTTTTTTAAGGATTAAAAACTGATGGGTCGTAACTGTCAGTATTTTAAAAACGGATGGTCCTTGTTTAATATTCATGGATCGCCTATCGAAGACATTTGCATAAAATTATCTCTTGGATCGCTCATGAATATCTTTGGAATTTTACCGTAGTTTTTATCGAACAAAATGATCGATTAGGAAACCTTTCGTTTTTCTCTTTTTTTTTTTTTAAAGTGTAAGTAAAAAAATTAACTTTATTTCATTTCTAATTATTTTGTGGGAAGCTTGTCTGTATTCTACTGCTTTGTTTTTCCTTCTGTACTTTGTTTTTGTTTTATTGTTGCTAGCGATACATTTCTTCTTTTGCAACTGTAGTAATTTAGTCACCTTACTGAAAAATTATTTAACTTTTAGTAAAAAAAAAAAAAAAAAAGCATTTTTCTTTTACTATTCTTAAAAAGTTAAAAGGAAGATCATTTTATTTTTGATGACATTTCATTCATTAGACTTAAACAATTAATTTCGTTCACAATGTTGTATTAGATTGAATTGAAACACACAACTTTTAATTGGATGGAAAAAAACAAAAAATAAACCTTACGGGCTTTTATTTGTGGAGGTGAAGAAACTGTCTGTCTGTACTTGTCTTCAGTACAAATTATGATAGTTTGGTCACGTGACCAAGACCTTTTTTTGTTTCTTGCAGGTAGTTTTTCACACTTCTTGTCACAAGTGTTACCAGCCATAACCATATTGTTTGATAATGTAGCTATCTTGTCACTGGGAATATTTTAATGAAAAAGGACAGTGGGAGGACACTTGAACATGCTAGCTTTCGAAAGTATGGAACAATTTCATTTTCATTGTTTATATCTACTTTCAATTCAGAAGATAGAAGAAAGATAATAATGACTAAGCTTAGAAATGTTTAATTTAAAATTAAAAGTTGCTTATAGCCGAGCATTTATTTTTTCTTTCTTTTTCTAAATTCAATGTGTCGTGTCCCTTCAGGACGTAGACGATTATGACGCACTCTATTTTAATTTCCTTTTCTTTTATTTTAAGATTTTTTTGTCTTTTCCCTCTCTCTCGTAATCCTTGTCCTGTCAACCATTTATTACAGTACACAAAAGTTTGTTAGGTACGTTAATGCACCGCTTTCCTGTCACTCGCCTTCAATCTGTGAGTGTTAAATTTTCTAAGCCTTCTTTCCTCGTTATGTGCCCTAGAAATTTCAGCTGTCTCTTTCTAATGTTAAATTGTCTTTTTTGTTTCCATTTTCTCTCAAATTCGGTCATTGCTCACATGATTGAACATATGGTTCTCAGTCTCCTGAGGCTGAGAATCACATAATTTTTAATTTTTATGTTGCCTAACAGTCACACAGTCAACACTTTATCTGTGAGGAGATTGTCCTGTATTCATTTCTATATAGGAGGACCAATATTACATTTATTTAACACTAAGTTACAAATGCGGGTGTACCCCAAGGCTCTATCCTAGGTCCTACGCTCTTTCTAATCTATATATCAATGATCTCCCTGATACCATAAGATCACAAGTAGGCATGTACGCTGATGATACCACAGTTTACTCTCGCCTCGATCAAAAATCTGGTGAAGGTGACAAGGCGACCCGAGCTTGAGAAGGACCTCCAATCCGTGGTGGATTGGGGTACGAAATGGCTTGTAAAATTCAATTCTTCCAAAACAAAGCTGCTGTCAATTAACCACCACAGACAACCTGCATATCCCTTCCATTAGCATGGAACAGGCTTGCCTCCCAGAGAGTAAATCACTACGCCTGCTTGGCCTGACACTCTCAGTGGACCTCAAGTGGAATGACTACGTCGAATCCATTGCTAAATCCGCAGCTATGAAAGTCGGCTCTCTGTGCAGGGCCTGGAAATTCTTTCCGCCTGAATCTATCCTGCAATTATATAAATCCACCATCCGCCCGTGTATTGAGTACTGCTGCCACATCTGGTCGGGTGCCCCTTCTATTCTCCTCGGGGTTCTTGACAAAGTACAGCGAAGAATCTGTAATGTGATTGATACCGACTTGGCTGACCGCCTGCAGTATCTCTCTCACCGGCGTGACGTGGCTTCCCTGTGCCTCTTCTATAAATACTTTCATGGCTTCTGCTCTGATGAACTTGAATCACTGGTGCCCCCTAGATGTGAATTTGCACGAAATACTAGATTGGCAACTAGGTCCCACCCTTTTACAGTGAAACCGATGAAATGTAACTGCAATTTCTACTCCAACAGTTTCTTTCTTCGCACTTCACGCCTGTGGAATTCCCTACCGCATACTTGCTTCCCCAATGGTTACAACCTCCAGGAGTTTAAATGTAAGGTCAATAGACACCTCCTAACACATTAACTCACACCCACTCTCTCCAACTCTCTCCCTATGTACATCCTAATTCGTCTATCACCCTCCTTCTGACATTTCCTATACCCAATCCCTCTATGTAACCCCCTGCACTATAGTGGCAGTGGAATGCCTTGCTTGGGGTGACACAATTAAAAAAAAAATAGTTAAATACTCTTTTTTTTTTTTTTTTTTTTTTCTTTAAAAGAGACTTTCCTGTTATTTTGCTTAGTTTTTGGTAGGCAGTTTTCGCTATCGCAATCCAATGTGAATATTCGGATTAAGACATTTTCTCTACTACTTACTACTTGACCAGGTATTTAATTTAATAATAATACTTAGTCGAATCGACACGTTATTTGCTTCATTACATTCTTTACTTATTGTTTCTGAGACATAAAGTCGAACAGCTCTTTCTCAACCTGAAAATAAATAAAAGAAAAATGAAAAAAAAATACGTTTTTCTGCCTTTTTTTGGTTCACACACATTCATTCATTAGCTCTCTAATAATTTAAAACAAGCATAACAATTTAGTTCTGCACCAATATTTTCATTAAAGGAAAGATTAAATTAGTTCTACTGTTTATTATTAGTCATTTTTATGATATGTCAATATGTCATTAAAAATAAAATATTTAAAAAAAGTTTCTCTTATGTAATTTTAATTTTATTTAGTGTTGTGCTCAGTGAAGATATACAAACAGGGAAGAGCATTTTTCTTTAAAAAAATCACCTTTTTGTTTAGTTTCAGAATTAAAAATGTCTTGCTCCTTCAAGATATAAGCAATCAATTATGACTCGCCAGTTTGCCTTTTCTTCAATATTTTTATCATGGCTATTAGAAAAGTTAATAGAATGGTTTCCCTTTGTTTGTCTTTCTTTTCCACAGTTTTGGATTCAGAATTGTCCTTTGCTTAGTCAAATTGACAATCAAGGCTGTAGAACTCAGTCTGCTCTATCATTTTACTCATAGTTTAGAGACTATACTATCACTATATGAAAGCATTCTTTTTTTTTCTTTTTTTCCAGTGGTATTTGTGTAAACTTGTCTTGTTCATTCCATTTTATTTTACCAGTAACCATTAAAATTAATCTTCATATAGTTATGTTTCTTAAGTCATTAAGAGAATATGAAGTGATTTTGATTGATTTCAAAGAAGATCAATTAAAGTAAGTTTTAATCAAGTTGAAAATGTCTTTTATAATTTTTATTTTTTTAAAACTTTCACCATTCTTGGCAACAGTTTGGTTTACAATCAATCACTTTAGTAACTTAATACTGAAAAGCCTATTTTTCATGTTTAATATTTAATGATAAAAGAACTTTCATGAAAATAAAGGTTATTTAACTTTAAGGCTTAATTGGATTTTATTTAAAGTTACAAGTCGTTGGGTTGCTTTAAGGTTATTTTATAATATAAAATCTTTATAACCAGTTTTAATACTGTTAGTGTTATGAAAGGATAAAAAAAGTGTTTTCAAAACACTATTCATCTGTATAAGCAGGTTCACTTTTTTGTACACTAGTATCACCAATTTCTAGTGTAATATTCTAAGTTTGTCTTGTTGCATGTTCTTAACATTTTTTTTTTTTTTTTTCACCCAAATTCTGACAAGTATTTCAAATTTCTTTTAGGAGGTTCAGTTTGTTTTAAAAACAAGATATGGGGGATAATTTGTGATAGCTTGGCAATTCTAATGCCTAAGAATTTAATATTTTGACTCATCAATCACAGTGTATTTACATTGCTGCTGATTTCTTTAATAACAGTCAATGAATCTGACTGTTGTAACATCAGAGTGAGGAAAAAAGGCTATTTACCAGCAGAGAACAAAGGAGATTAACTAGGATCAATAATTGCAGGAATATATACAAAGAATGATGTGAATTATTAGAGCATAAACTTTTCACCTATTATAAAAAAAGTACACTGTAAACTAAAACCTGTCAGTTTGAACAAATCAGTAACAAAATAAATTCTTATTTTTATATGAAGATGGATAAACGCTAGTGATGTAAGTACTGCTCAAAAGCTTTTTAAAGTTGACATTAAAATTTTCTGGGTCTCTTCATGATTAATGTATTTTTCCATGACCCTTGATTGACCCAGCTGTTTTTATTTTTATTTATTTTTCTTGTATAATTTTGAAGATCAGATTTGGATCTTACTATAAGGTGTAACAGAAATAATTCCCACATAATGGTAAAACATTAGTGGCAATGATGTCTTCATCTCATTAATGTCTTACGATTATATAGGGAGGTATTTTTGCTGCACAGTGATAAAAAAAAATGTATGGATTATATGTTTTGCATTTAACAGTTCAGATATCCTATTTTGTCATTGTTTAACTTCAGCCATGACTAATTTTAAATAACAGCTGCTTAACTTGAAAAAAAAAACACTTTCAAAAGCTTATTTACTGTAGATGAGCAGTCTGTGATTTTATAAGTTGAAATTTATATCAGTTGAATTATAACAAATCATGCAGCAAACTTGAGGAAATGTGTAGTAATGAACAAATAAAATATATGAAATCACCAGTTCATTAAAAAAGATTTTAACAAAACAAAAAAAAAATCTCAGAGATTAATAATAAATTTAGAGTCCTAATGATCATAGACTGACAGTAGGCTTGGAGATCTTTTGAATTGGTAGTTGCAAACATTAGCAAAAAGCCATTGCATGCAGCTGCATATCTACTACTAATGCAAGATCAGTCTTATCTTGCATCCTCAACTGAGGAGTCTGTCCTAGTAATATAAGCTATTAGTATTCAATGTTGTTTTTTTTGTGTGTGTCAGTCCTGAAGATTAAAATGTATTGGGTAATGAAAACACTTTTTAAACTGGTCTACTCATAAAAAAGTAAAAACAAAACAGGGGAAAATTTTTAGGAAATAATTCTTGTACATTCTTTATATCACAGGGGAGTTTCAGGAGTAGGGGATCTTTTTACCTTTTGTTTTTATTTACACAATTTGGAGCCCGCCATGAGTGTAAAAAAACAAAAACAATCCATGTGAATATGCACTAATATTGAAATGAATGAAGATTTTCAATAATATATTCATATTGGAATGCTCCTTTTGAGTTGGACAATTTTGGAAAGATGGGGGAATGACATTCTGATATATGGTGAAAAGGGGTGCATTGGACAAAATGGTTGAACAACTGCTTTAGATCAATGTTTTTTTTAACCTTTTTTATCTTCTGTCACACTTGAATCTATAGTTAAACTTCTACAGTACACTTAAATTATGATGAGCAAAAAATAAAAAAAAGAGTATACTTTTTATGATGTATTAACACAAACAAAGCAGTTTATTATAATTTGTAATGAAAAGAATTAAAATTCTTAAGAAACTTATATCTATTATTTTTGTTCTCCTTATTATAATTTAACATTTAATGAGATATCTGAACTAGACGTTTTTTTTTTTTTGTTTAAGAATATCTGCAAAAGATTTTTAATTTTGAGACATACACTTTTTGTGCTTTTGGAATTCTTTTGAAAATAATAACCTTTAAAAAATTTTGCAGCACACCTATAATTCTCTCACAACACATCAGTGTGCAATGGCACACCAATTGAAAATCGCTTTTGTCTTAGACTACAGCATTTGTCAGAAACAAAAAATATTGTTTTTTTTTTTGTTTTTTTTTGTTTTTTTTATTGATTTAGAAGAGAGAGGTCTGGTTTATAATATCGAAAAATTCAAAGGATTATATTCTTATGTATATTTTTTTTTTGTATTAGTAAACCAGTCTATCTATGTAGTGTCACACTTTATTATTCAAGAATACTAAACCTATAATAAAAATTCAAAGGATTATATTCTTATGTATATTTTTTTTTTGTATTAGTAAACCAGTCTATCTATGTAGTGTCACACTTTATTATTCAAGAATACTAAACCTATAATAAAAATTCAAAGGATTATATTCTTATGTATATTTTTTTTTTGTATTAGTAAACCAGTCTATCTATGTAGTGTCACACTTTATTATTCAAGAATACTAAACCTATAATAAAAATTCAAAGGATTATATTCTTATGTATATTTTTTTTTGTATTAGTAAACCAGTCTATCTATGTAGTGTCACACTTTATTATTCAAGAATACTAAACCTATAATAAAAATTCAAAGGATTATATTCTTATGTATATATTTTTTTTGTATTAGTAAACCAGTCTATCTATGTAGTGTCACACTTTATTATTCAAGAATACTAAACCTATAATAAAAATTCAAAATTGTCCTGATTTTGAACTTTTATTATAAATCTAGTTTTCTAGTAAGTCTGTATAAAATAGTTTACGTAATTTCACTCTTAAATATTTTATGTTTTTATCCAATGCAGAATATTCAGTTCTGAAAAACTTAATTTTAAGACTTGTAGAAAATGTTCATATTTCTTTGTTTTATAGTTATTTACTGAACAGATGTTTATGCTATTGGCAAATATGCCAACTTTCTCACCAGGTTTTTCTGGAAAGGAGAATAGTTTACATACAGCAGGATTAAAAAGAAGACCTGTCAAATAGTAGATGAACATTCTTGTAGGGTCAGTGGCCTTCTAGCACACTGGGATAGATTAATCTCCAAAGCTATGTATGTAGCTGGTACAGTAATGATATGACATGGCTAGATGGAGGGTATCTGTGACCGAAGTCAATAAACAGGGTGGAACATTCCCTCCATGGTATCAAAAGCCACATGTCTATGATCAAGGCAAGGCAAGCTTTCACATTAGCTGTGCTTTGACCTGGAGAGGGGTTGGAGAGCTCCATCATGTCTACTTACCCAAGATACACTAAGCATGAATAAATGCCACTCTGGCTTTTAATCTAGATATGTGGAGGGAATTAGGCATGTGCTCAACTGTGATGGGATTTTTTTTTTTTTTTTACACCCAATCATGGGACTGATGATAATGACTAAACATAGCTTAGTCTTATACAAAGCTACAGTATTAGTTCAGCTGTAAAAAGTTAACTCACTGCACTACACTAGTGAATTAATCTGCAAGACTTACTTGATAACCATCATACCATATGGTGGATACATATATATTCTTGTTTTATAGTAACTTTCCCTACTTTGAAGGCAAACAAACAAAACTTACTGTGGGGAAACTGATCAAGAAGTACCTCTCTAATGCACTATAGGTAGAGGCAAGGAGACATTTTGATACCTGTAGCTTTTTCAGGGTGCCTAGGTATTTAGTAATGATTTTGTGTCATCCCTTATTAATTTTTGGCTAGTATTTCTTTCATCTTAATTGTTGTTGCTTTTCATTGTAACTACTCCATTATAAGCATAAATTGGAAATTAGATTGATAATCTAATTAAATATAAAATCACTATAATATGACTTTGCATCATAATTTGCATGCTAAAGATATACTGAATAATATCTTGAAGAAACATTTTATCTCTTCCTTTTGACAGATGTATTTGGTTCTTCTTGATTTTCTTTAAAAAAATGTCAATAAATTTTAATAACTACCAAAAAAAAAAACAAAAAAAAACAAAAATTGAGAAATAAATAAAATGACTTTAAAGTTGCCTTTTATAATTTATACTTGGACTAATGATCTTTATTGCTATTATCAAAATGTTTTGGCTGTCATTCTCTCCAGCCTTCTTCAGGTATCTGTTGAGCCAAGTAATCTTCAGGGAATTTTTAACTGAAACCTTCAATAACCTTTGATAACCTTAAAATTCATTAACGGTTATCTGGATTGATAAATGACCTAAAGAAGGCCAGAGGGCACAATGGCTGAAACTGTTATAATAGCAAGAAAGTTTAGAAAATTCATCTGACTGTAAATAACTCCTTATTATCAAAAATTCAGAGAGAAATTACTCTTTGTACTTTTGAGGAAATAACAGCCCCCACCAAAAAAAACAAAAAAAACAAAACAATGAGGGTCTAAGTCTATAAATGGCTTTGTATTTGTTTTTTTTTTCCTTTTTACTTTTTTTCTTTTCTTCCTTTCTCTCTTCTTTCTTCTTTGTTTTATCATTTCATCCCAAGCTAGGTGATAATGCCACTAGGATGCAGGAGGTTACAGGTAGTAAAAGAGAATGAAAAGACTTTAGTGAGGCAGAGTGAGGAAAGAACAATAAAGGAAGAGGGTTCAGGAAGACAGGAGATTGATGTTGCATTTAAATTTTTGAACATTATTGTGGAAAGGGAAGCAATAAATCAGAAGGGAATTCTACAAATGAGAAGTGCAAGAAAAGAAACTATTAGAATAGAAGTGGTGGTTGCATCTAGCTAGTTCAACAGTAAAATGGTGGGATTTAGTTGCCAATCTAGTATTACACTTAAATTCATTCAATTAAGGCACTAAGGAGAAAAGACAGAAGGAAGTGACATCATATTGGTGAGAAAGTGACTGAAATCAAGATGTCAGGTCAGGATCACTTACATTACAGACTCTTCTTTGGATTTTGTCAAGAATCTTAATATTTATAGGAGGATCACTAGACCAAATATGGCAGCAGTATTCAATACATCTACTAATGGTAGCTTCATAAATGTGCAAAATGAATTCTGACAAGAAAACATTTCTGGCATGAGCTTCCTCAAACTTTCCTCATTGGGACATTTCAGGTAACAGAAATTAAACCTAATCTTCTCACTTTTTTAATAAAATAGAAGTGCTGCTTGGGTAGTGGAGATAGTCCCCAGGAGCTGATTAGAGCATTCTTCTATGTGTAATATCATATCAGGATGTGGGTGTTAGTGGCTCTCAATAACATCCTATCTTTTGTAGCTCTTAGCCATGTTTATCTTTTTTACTATCTCTCCGACACTATTCTGCCATCCATTTACACAAGCTCATAAGTTATTCACTGTTTTCTTCTGTCCATCATTATATCTCATAAGCGTCAAATTTTTAAAGTTTTCATTATCTGTCTCAAAAATTTAAATTCTGCTGAGCAGATTACATTTCTTATAAGCTCAACTGACTGGGCCAGGTAAGTATAATGAAGAGTTGCTAGTATGCTTTGTAGAGCTGCCAATGACTGTTTCTATTCAGTCATGAACTCTTTATGTCCTGGATATGGCAATAAACTGCATCCAACAGCAAGGCCTCCGATCAGGAGGTTTTGAGGAGTGTTGAACCACCTTTTAATTGCTGTTGTTCCTAGGCCCTGGATGATAGCACTTGATAGGGTCCCAGTTATGGTTAAATAGTGAACTTCCAAACTGGGATCAGAAAACTATCAAAGTGTAAAAATACATTTTTGAACTAAAAATTTCAGCAATAGATTTTAATTGAAAAAAAAAATCTTCCAGCAGTAGATTTAATAGTAAAAAAAATTACCAAATCTCCCAAGAAAATTAAATCTTGGCAGTAAATGATGAATTGATATGCCATTAATCAAACCAAAACCTTTTGCCATAAGCATTCACCATATAACACATACTGATAAACTGCAGCAATTTTAATTCAACCCACTTAAAATATTACCAAACAAGAAACTTAAAACTTTTTCAAAAGACATTTTACTTATTTCGGTTCCTAAGAGAAATTAAACTGATTTAAAAAATATAAGGAAAGACTAACATAACAAACATCAGTCTTACTATTTAAAATAAAATGTTTTGACTGTTTAAATACAAGACTTTATTTTTAAAAAGCATTAAATTTTGACATTAAATGTCCCAATTGATATGCCTTAAAATAAACTAAACCATAAACCCTTTTCAAATGACTTTAGAGGTCAACTTAATATATCTTGTCATTACTTAATCTTGCAGTAGTCCATACAGAAAAAGGAGTTTGGTTCTGCAAGCTTGTTGATGTCTTACAAATGGCAACCAAGATGAGGACATTAGTCCAAATAGTGTAAATACTACCTCATCTCAGAAATATAGACAAATAATAAGATGCTCTTGGGACTTACTGTATAGTCATAATATCTGGAACATGGACACAAATTTTGGCATAGTATAAATTTGAGCAACATAAATTCATTATGATGTTTTTTCCTTTTTTGTTCTACAATGACTGAGTAGACTAGCCTATTTTTGATATTTTTTGTATTGTTTGTACAGAACATCTTTGTGACCTTATTGTTAAGTTTTTAAGGCAGGCTTCCAGAATATAGCTTGCAAGTTAAAGACTTGTTATAGATTCCCCCAACACACACACACCCCAATCAATGCTGCTTTCTTTCTAGGTCACAGAATGTATCAAACTAGAATGTTGTGATAAAAAGCAACAATAATATATTTTATAAAAATGTGTTATGAAAGTAATTAATGTAAGAATCCAGATAATTTGGGTATTGATTGATTTGGGTCATTTGTTTATCTTCAATTTTGTTGCAATGTTTTAGACTTGGAACATTGAAGTCACTAAGATTAGGAAGAAACAAATAGCAAGTGGAAATACATAACATTTCTTGAGTTTTTGTACTTGACCCAGTTACAGAAAATATGAATCAGAAATTTATTTTGTTGATCTGATTGGCCATAATGATGAACATCGCTCTTCAAAGACTGGAAGTAAAATAATGAAAAGTAGTTTTTATAACCAACAGATAGAAGTGAAAAAGCATATCTCAGTAGTAACTGAAAAATAGGTAATAAGATACAGTGAACATTTTCTGACCAGCCAAAAATGCTGCTGAAAATTTCTATGCCAATTGTATTGGTGGTAGAATTAGTATTATTATGCTCACCAAGCTTAACATAATTCCACCCCTTACTCAGTTAGCCACTGCTTTTGACACTTGTTAGGTTTGTTCCTAATGTTTAAACATCTTATCAATGTAATTTTATGTATTTCTTGCTAAGAATGAAATTTCCTGTCTCAAACTGAAATGTTATGTTTTTCAAAATATTGACAATTATTTTTTTTAAATTTAAATTAAAAAAAATAATTGTCAATATTTTGAAAAACATAAATTGACTAAATTTTATAATAATCATTAATACATTTTGTCAATATTACTTAATTTATAAGCATTTTTTTTATTCCAGAGCTAAAGTTAAAGTAAAAATTTGCCTCTTTTGTTTTGTATATTTTTGCTTTCTATTAACTCTTAAGATTAAATTGTTGTATTTGTTTTTTGCTTAATAAAGTATATGTAAATCAATTTTCCACCTTAATTACGGGTCATTGCAATCATCAAAGTAATATTGGATCTTCTTTAAAATCACTCCACCCACGTCTATTGAACGGGTGAAGAGGCTCATCCCTTGTTTCCTGTTTAGGATGTGGTTTCCGGCTTTCTCTTTTCCATTCTTTTCCTCTTTTTTTTTTTTTTTTTTCAGTGGCATTACCGCCTTGCTCGGGGTGGTATGATTTTAAAAAAAATATCTCAAAATTTGTGTATTTAATTGTCTTACCTTATTCATTTATCTATTAGATAATTGCAAAAGTTTGCCCAATTATAAAATTTAAAGTAAAATTTCATATATTCACACAAAAACATTTTTTAGTAAAGTAAATAGTCTCCATTGTTTTTTTTTCTGTTTTTTGGGGTTTTTTTTGACCAACTGTCTCCCATTGTTTGCAGCTTGTTGATGTCATTTTTGTAGAAACTTTGTTTTTTTTTTTTTTTTTTTTTTTTTTAGGGAGAAGGTTGTGAGGTAATTTTTGACTAACTATATATTTTTGTCATTTAAATAGACCAAAATAAATGAAAATCTGAAGAAGCCAAGTCAAGAGATTATGGTGGGTGCTGGAGGTTTTCTCATTTCAACTCTCTAAGCTCCTGTAAGGTCTGTTTTTGCAACATACAGTCTTGTGTTGTCATGGTGGAAAATGACACCTTTTCGATTTGCCAAATCAGATGTTTTTCTTTAACCCAACTCCATTCAAATGGTGAAAGGCAATTGAGATATTGATTTTCAGACTCTTAGCAATCTCTCCCATTAAAATTTTTGCTTTATTCTCCATGATAGTGAACAGTGTCTGCATCGATGACAGAATGCTACTGTGAGGATAGTGTTTTTAACGTAAACAATCAACCTTGACAAAATTTGCCAAAGCACTTTTTTAACTGTCTGAAGAGTTGGACCATGATTCAAATAAAACTGATTTTATTTATTTATTAAAGTTCTGACATTTTCTCCTTTCTGAAACTCATATGGAGTGCAAATATGGAGTGCAATTTTTCATCCTCTATCTTTAAGGCATTCATTTGTAGATAAAACTTCAGCATTCAACAAAATTTCTTGACTCACAACTCAATGACGAAAATTTTCAATCTAGAACACACCAGAAATTGACACCAAAATAAATACTTGTGTCAAGTTGCAATCATTTTATAGGGAAAATTTGGCATAAGCTTTTGTCATGATCTGATAGTAGCCTACTCAATAAAATTTGATAGTACTCAATAATAAGTAAGATCTGATAGTACTCAATAAAATTGGAAGATAGTTTGATGTTTAGGTATTTTGTGAATGGGAAAGTTTGTGTTTTAATTTTTTTTTTTTTTAAATTTGATAGCTTATTTTGATACTCTACTAGTTCTATGAGATATTAAGAGCATTTAAACTTAATGTAAAAAATATTATCAATTTAAAAAATATTTCTGTTGTTAGCATTAAATATTTTTATTTGTAAAAAAAAAGTGTTTCCAGGTGGTGGTATTCTCAAATATTGCAATCTACTGCAGGAAATCTTCAGCCTAGTCATAAATTGAAAGAGACCTGATCACATATGTGTTATGTACATACCTATGGACAGCAATGGATATGTACCCAATCCTTATATAATACATTGAACTCTATAGCAGTTCTCTACTTCACGCAGATTGCAAGTCTTGTATTTGATGATATTATAAGTATTACTATTTATTTCCAATTTCCATTTTTGTTATTATTCACACAGTAAGATTTCAGCTTAAAACAGTATGACTCATGATTTTATTTTTAAATAAAAAATTTCATAAATTAGCTTTCATTTAAGAAAACTTACAATTAAAAAGAAATGTAACTAACATGACTGTAATTTGAACTCAGCTCTTCAATTGCTTATTCTGAGCTGCTATCATTATATCCTCAATACATCCGTTTTATAAGGGAACAGATTTAAAATTTTCAGATTTAAAAAGAAATCTTAAATCTGAAAATCTTAAATCTGTTCCCTTATAAGACGGATGTGTTGAGGATATAATTGATAGCAGCTCAGAATAAGCAATTGAAGAGCTGGATGCTTTTGGTGTTTTCCAGGACAACTGCTGATTTGGGGCGATCTGAGCGTTCAGCATCATTTGTGTCTGTACGACCGTGTTTAAAGTCAGCATACCACCTCTTAACCATTGTTTCCAACAGAGCAAAGTCTGAATAACACTTATCAAGCCATTGCTTTGCTTGAACTGTAATTTTTCCCATCAGAAAGCAGTGCTTTATCAACACATTAAATTTAGATTTTTCCATTATTTTGAAAATTTGCAGCAGTAGCTTCACAAAAATAACTGTAATTTGTAAACTAATAATCCGATTGGGCCCAAATTTTGTCACATTTCATTTAAAGTTATTACTTCATAAAAAAAAATTATATGGATTTTTATTAGTGGCGCCATTTATATGTCAGGCCAAGAGCTTATTGAGTGATATGTAACTCAGATTTTTTTCTAGTAAAAAATTGAGAAATTCTTGCAAAAATCAAACAATTGATTTTAATGAGATTTTCAGGATTTATTTTTATTTACAAATGAATGAAATTATTTTTGAAATAGATTTTTTTTTTAAATCTTAGTAATTTTTTTTTTTATACTGTTACTCTCCCTTCAAGTAAATTCATGAAATTTTATAGGTAAAATTGGTTTTATTCGTTACATGCAGGACTCATTGGGGAATGTAAATCATCTATTATTTTTTTTTAAACATTTTCCCTTTATTTCCAAAAATCTGCTCCCAATTGTAAAATAAAAAATGCAATAAACCTGTGACATTATTTAATAGCCTAGCTTTTAATTGCTTTAATCTAAACTTATTTATAAATGGAACTTTGTGTGTGTGTCTGTGTGTCCATTACCTATAGACTCTGAAATGGCTGAACTGATTTTCTTGAAAATTTACACAGTTGTACTATAAGCGTCTGTGAGTGTTCTTAGCTAGGTTTTGTGTCGAGGTACCCTCGATAAATATCGAAAATCGATAATAAAAAAAATCAGATTATAGAAGGAGTGGTCCGATTTTAATCAAATTTGATACCCTCATAGACAAAGACATAAGAAATGATATTCAGAAGTTTCAAGGTTGCAGTTTTGACAATAGTGCAGAAAATTGATTATATATATATATATATATATATCTATAAAAGGCAAGATGTTTGTGTGTGTGTGTGTGTGTGTGTCTGTTTATCTGCCTGCATGTCTATTTTTTTCAGCCCTTTTATTTTAGTTTTTGCTTCAGGTTTGGCTCTAAGTAGGTATAATTGTAGTTCTTAGTCTCAGCCATGATACCATTTACTCAGAGGACTTATTTAGCCTTCAAAATTCAGTTTATGACGAAAAAACTTTTTTGATATCGATACCAAGAAATCAAAATTTGACTTACATCTATTCATTTTTCTTTCAGTCTACGGTTTCGCTTTAACTAGAAACAACTATTGCTTTTTAGTCTTTTGTGCCAACGTCCCTGGAGTCTGAGCTCCAGGACCATGGATTAGTTTTAAAGCTTTCATTACACCCAAGCAACGCCAGGCTATACTGCTAGTAAACAATATAAATTAAGGACATTATAGTCAGAAAAGAATTTTTTTTTCAATTAATAATGAAATTTTAAATTGTTTTCTTTTTTTTTAATTATAATAATTTATAAAGTTTCAAAAATATTTTAAAAATACTCCAAAGATTTGTTATTAAGTGAAGACTTTACTAACTAATCAAAAACTGAAAAGGTTCAATAGATTGCGTCTTCAGATTTTGTTTTGAAGTTCTTTTATTTTCTTCTTCTTCTTTTTTTTTTTTTTTTTTTATGGGAATTTCTGTGTGTGCATTAAAAAGTCATGTGTTTCATGGTTTCTTCCCCTTAGACACTTAGCTTATCTCTCATCTAGAAGTTGTCACATGTTAAAATATACGGAAAAGGTCAGAAAATAAACATTCATTGATTAAAAAATACTTTCATTCTAAATTTCATGCTGTAAATAAGTAATACTTGTGTAAACTTGATTAACTTAATGTTAAATTTGCTAATTTTCTAAAAATAACATGTCACAGATGTATATTTTATTTTTGCAAGATTTTTAAAACTGAGGATTAATCTTCATTTACAAAATGAAATCGCTCAAAAAATTGAAAAGATTAAAAAAAAAAAAATCTCAAAATTTTAGATTTCAATCAATATAATTTCTGTTTGAAATACACCTGAGCATTTTGCTTACTGGGAATAGTACATTTAATCATTTAGCTTTCAATTAAAACTAAAATAAAAGTTTCAAAAAAAACTTTTATTTTTAAAAATTCAATTTACATAAAGAGCAGGGTTGCCAGATTAAATAGTGGTTACTTTCATTATAATTACTTAATTACAAAATTTTTAATTTGGCTACTTGTGACTTAAATTGGGAAAACTTAAGATATTAATGAGAAGTTAATTTAAGGTGTGGTAGCACTGGACTTTTAAATATTACCCAGTTTTTTTAATTGTCGTATTATATGACAGCTATGTTAGACAGAGGATAAGTGTGACAGATTTTTTTTTTTTTTTTTTTTTTTTGTCCACAAATCCTTCCATGTGTTGTATTTCTTCAGAACATAGGCAATCAAGATTCTCCATAACTTCCTGTCTTTTGTAGATCTTAATATGGTTTGTCTTTTTGCTATCTCTCCTAATCCCTATTCTGCAACCATTTACATAAGCTAAGCTCGTTAGGTAGTTTATTTACTGATTTCCTTTCTCCTGCTTTTAATATGAATGTCTAATTCTTCAAAACTCTCTTTCTTCATTATGTACTGTACAAATCCTTCTACTTGTAAAATCTGCAATTTTTATGAAATTAATATTTTTTTAAATCATTTCCAAGTTAATGGCACAGTTTTGTTTTTTTTTTGTTTTTTTTTGTTTTGTTTTTTTTGTTTTGTTTTTTTTGTTTTGTTTTTTTTTGTTTTGTTTTTTTTGTTTTGTTTTTTTTTTTTTTTTTTTTTTTTTTTTTTTTTTTTTTTTTTTTTTTTTAATACAAATACATAATGTTTTAAACAAAAGAATAACATCCAATGAATGTCCCTAGGATGAGAAAATTGATTTATTTAGTAGACAGAATTAGTCATTTGTGGTGATGAGGTCATAACTATGGGATTTTTTTTTCTTTGTGTATGTATGGAGGAGGTTAAAAATACAAATTCTCAAATGTCAGTTTAAATTGTTTATTGTATTAAGAAAAATAAAAAGATTGCATAGTGTTGAAAATTTGTAAGACATGTCATAAATTTTGTGTTTGTAGGAGTTGCTTTATAGTTTTATTTGTTTTTGTTTTGTTATTTATTTAGTGTCAAAATAAATGTTAATAAAAATATTTCTTTTGAATATTTAAAAGAAAAATGGGTTGAGTTTTTTTTTCTCACCCACATTTAATAGGTTACTATGACAACAGTGTATAAGTTTTTTTTGGTTTTTTTATTTCCAAAAAATACAGAATTACTAAAACATTTGTAGCCAATAGAAAAAAAATCCAACAATTTTTAAATGTTATAATGAAAAACTGTTAAGATTTTATATTAAAATATGAAAAATACTGTTCTTAACACCACTACAAGTGAAATTAAGATTTTATTATTTCTTTTTATTCTTTTGCATTGATTAATTCTTTCTGGTTAATTTCCTTGACTTTTTGTCACAATTTTTCAACCACTCAGACTTCTGTTGTATGGCCAGGTTACTTTGGGGCAGGATATATCAACCAAAATATTTCAATAAGAATAACAAAACCAGGCATATTATTCTAAATTAATATATGACTATATATATATATATATATATATATATATATATATATATATACACACACACACACACACACACACACATGGGAAATCCAGAAAAAATAATTGTATTCAATGAATAATAATTTTTTGTCATTGAAATATATTTATTTTTCCTTATTGCTATAAACAAAATTTTTTTTTACTATGAAGATTATTTTTAATGTTGTTCATATTAAAATTAATAATTTTTTAAGATTCTTTGATTCTTGACTTGATTTTGATAAAATTAATTAAAAATTAAATAATCTTGAGAAAAATGTGGAGACAGGGAGTGAATTTTTTCCGTATATATCAAAATTGCACTATTATTCCAAGACAGAAAGAGTATATATTCAGATTTTTAACAGTGGTAACTATTCATTTTCATATTGAATTTGCTCTTAATAACTTATGAACATATTTTGCAAGTCATCATGTGTTCAGTTAAAAAATATGACCTTATTTTGGTTTTAAGTTTCTCTCTCTTATCAAAATGAATTCACTGGAAAGTTTAGAGATTGTTTAATTCTACTGACCCTTATATTTTCAGACCAGGTTGGTTGTACAAGAGACTTAATAACTACATCCTCTACCCCTCCCCCTTTTACTCCAAAATAAGTAAAGATGATTATCGCTATCATAAATCCTGTAATACACTTGGGTTATATACTACAGCTATAGCAGCAGTGGGTGTGTCTAGAGCAAGATAGCCTGATGCACCCTATCCTTATTTATGCTTGTTTTGAATTCAAAGTTGTTCTTTTCCTAGACTGATTGCTCTATCAAGGTTTACTGGAATTTTACTTTTTTTTATTTCTTTATTTTTTTTTTCAATTCCACTTTATGTATTGATAGTTGTTACACTATCTACACATCCAAGTTGATAATATACATCTATTTTAACCTTTCTTGAGTTCTGGTGTAAAAGGATATCTTCTGATCAGAATGAGAAATTGGGGAGCCGAGTTCGAATTCCAGTCAAATTCATTTCATTCACTTGCACACAAATACTCTTGGAAAAGGTATTAATCTATCTCTTTTCCCTCCAGCTATGGGTTGAATAGCAGGACAGATTGGGTTCTAAAGCCTTGGTTGGCAACTGGTCTATTGCAGAAAGTGATGGCAACCTACTGTGGGAAAACCTTTTGTATAGTCAGTCATGTCTCGAAGAAGACATGATCGCCCAAGCATATATCACATATGGCAATTAACTGACTCACTAATACTTTTAGTATAGTATTATTTAAAAAAAATAAAAAAATTCTTTTTCTAATTATTATTATCAATGAGAAAGAAGTGAGGAATGGTAGTGTGCATGGCAATAGGTCGAGGTTATGAGAATATTTGTGCATGTAGATGCACAAGGTTTTTATGGGTTAATTTTGGTAATATTAAGAGCTATAGACTGAAATTCTGATATGCACAAAATATTATATCCCAGTAATTTTAGGTAGCACAAAATGTATTACTATAAAAAAAAAATACTATCAGGGAAATCCTAAAATGGAAAGAAAAACCATTATGGAATCTCTCTACTTTTTGTTGACAAATCTATGCTCAAGTACATACTCTATCATACTATTGAGTGATGATTAGCAAAACTCGCGAACTGAATCTTTTCTGGGTACTCCATTGCTGTTGGTTTGTGGCAAGCTAAGTACTTATCTGCATGCATGTTAGTTCGTAATCAAACTAATCAGTAGATAATTAACCATTATTTTTCTCATGTTTTATTTAATTTTTCATTAACTTGCTATATAGATTTTGGCAGTAGTGTGTTTTTAATTTTCTTTAAATTTATCTTTTAAATTACATCCTATGTACTTAGCTATGTATGGTGAGAATAAGTAATTTTGCTGTTCAGTTAACTTATAATCCAGCGATTAAATCATGCTCATATTCAATATTTGGCAATGTTTAACCTTCATGCCCACAAAAGAATAAAAAACTGGTGTGTCAAAAGGATGGTTTTTCCCTTGACGCTCCTATTACTCTTTGCTCTCTCAGCAATGGTTATTGTTTTAAAAAGCATTAATTAGAATAATAATAAAACCCAAACATATAAAAATAGATGTATATTATCAACTTGGATGTGTAGATAGTGTAACAACTATTAATACATAAAGTGAAATTGAAAAAAAAAATAAAGAAATAAAAAGTAAAATTCCAGTAAATCTTGATAGAGCAATCAGTCTAGGAAAAGAACAGCTTTGAATTCAAAACAAGCCTAAATAAGGATAGGGTGCATTGGGCTTCTTCTATTCTTGAGAATTGACAACAAAGATATTAAATACTATTAGATTGAATAAAAAAAGTGTTTTCCTAGTTATTTATAAAATTATAAATAATAAATATTGCATTATAGTTGGTTTATATATTTTGATAATTTTGTCAATTTATATAATTTTTTTTTAAATAAAGATTCATTTTCAAATTTATTTTTTTATAAAATTTGAAATAATAAATCTTTATAAAAGGTAAATAATAAATATCCCATTGTACTTGGGATTCCATTTATTTCATCTTTGAGCAATTGTCTTTTATTTGCTGATTTGATTTGATTTTTTTTTTTTTTAATGACTCCTTCAATTTCCAGTGTTAATTTTTATGATAGTGATATTATTTATTACAATTTGCATTTATCTTTTTATTGTGGTTGCTTGTTCATTATACACCATCTATCAACTGAATGTAGATCACTTTCCTTATCTTGGTAGCCATCTGTCTTCTAGCATTGCCCTTCAAATGAAATTCAACACCTCAAATGTGCAGGATCAGCTTTTGTTTAACTTCAAAATAGTTTTCCAAGATTGTGACATCAGAACAGACACCAAAATTGTGTAGAAGGCAGTAGTGATTCCAACTCTTCTGTATGCCTCTTGACCTTCACAGTTTATTGATGACATTTGAAATTCCATGAAGAATTTCATCAGTGTTGTCTTCAAAGTATCTTGAACATCAGTTGAGAAGACAGAAGAACTAACTTCAATATACGGAAACAAACTAAAATGACTAGCATTGAAGCCACCGTCAAAAATCAACTTCGATGGGGTAGACATCTGGTGCAAATGGATGACAACTGGCTACTCCTGAAAAATATCTTACTCCCAGCTCAATGAAGGAAATTAGAAAAGCAGACATCCAAAGAAGAGAGTCAAGGATCTTCTAAAACAAGACATGAATAAATGTAATATCAACAGCTTGGAATCCAGTGCAATGGACAGGAATCTCCAGAGATCTATTTTCAGAGATGAAATAACAATCTTCAAATCCAAATGGTCAGTCAAATTAGAGAAAAAAAAAAATGTTAAAAAAAAAGCCACAACCAACACCATGGTCTAATCCATCATCCAGAACAACCTATTCTCAATGTCCAAGAACCTTTCAAGCAAAAATTGGTCTTGCTAAACCTCTCAGAGTCCACAAATTGAACGAACTGAAGCAAACTAAACAAGATCATTTTTAAGGGATAGCTACGACTGCCTCCAATATATAAAGACAGGTCAATAAATCTTTAGCATTATGTATAGTTATTAGCTGAATTTTGATCTGAAATTTATACTTTACAAATGTTTGATCTATGTGATTAATATTTACCACTAAATGAAATGTATTGATAATAAAGTAGAATATATTGAAGTCATAGTAGTGACTCAGTTCTAAGGGGAAGGTCAGGTAAAGATACTCTTAATTAGTTGGGAGTAGAATTGGAAGAGAATTTACAGACAAAGCATTCTACTTTATTGATAAAAGATAATAACACAGCAAACTGAGTGAAGAGAGGTGGGATAGAAGATTTGCTCTTATTTCACACACTATTGACGAGCCACCAGTAGTCGCCAGAACCAAATTTATGAGAGGATATGTGGTGCACATTCTACAGTGCCTATAGTTGTGCATCGTGGTGCAGTAGATATCAGCTTGGAATGAGAAATTGGAGAGCTGAGTTCAAATTCCAATTGAATTTGTTGTATTCACTTATGCGCAAATACCCTTGAGAAAGGTATTAATCTATCTCTTCTCCCTCCTGCTATGGGTTAAATAGCAGGACAGATTGAGTTCTATAGTCTTGGTTGGCAACCTACTGTGGGAAAATATTCTGCTCAGTCAGTCATGACACTTTTGAGACATGATCACCCAAGCATGTATCACATATGGCACTTAACTGACTGATACTGTGCTTCACTTTATCAGTGAACAAGGACTTAACCTCTTTCAGTACATTTACTCTTATTATGAGCAAACACAAAATGGCATTTGTTGTGATCAGAGCTATCATATTGATATAGCCAGAAAATGATTTGTGAGGGTTATAGTGGCTGAACAGACAGGTATGAAATGCTGATAGCACAGGTATTTACTCTTGTCTTGATAGTAGATCTGAGAAGTTCAGTAAAATAAAATTGGCAGCTGATCTCAAAAATGATCTTCAATCTGTTAACTGTAGCAATAAGTAGCTTGCTAATTTTAACATAAACTAAATGAAACTACTCTTTTAATCAATTTAGAGAACCTCTTTTTGCCTTGTATCAGCATAGCTGATGCTAACCTCCAAGAGAGCAACTCATTTCTTCTTTTTGGTCTAATGTTTTCCACTGACACAAAGTGGAACGATTATACTGAATCAGCAATTGATTCAGTATAATCGTCTGCTGCTAGGAAATTGTATTTGTAATATTTTTCTAGACAATTTTACTTACCAGAATCTATCTTGCACATTTATAAGTCTACCATTCATCTCTGCCTTGAATATTGCTGCCACATCTGGTCTGGTGCTTCTGTTGTGTATCAGAGATTTTTGACAAAATCCAAGGAAGGATCTGCATCATCATTGGTTTTCACTTGACATCTCAACTTCTACTACTGTAGAATAGCTTTTTTGTACTTCTATAATTATTTTAATTTTGCTTGGGTGAAATGATAAAAAAATTATAAGAAGGTTCCATCCATCAAAGATTTGTTAACTGCACCATTTGGGATAGTTGGAACCACTTTGATAAAGAATATTGCTTTAAATTTGTGAAATCCATGTCTGAAAGAGTTAACTGTCATGAAAGCTTGAGAGCAACTAAGTATTAATTATAATTTTTTTGTTGCTGAATTCTATATTTTTTTTTTGATATTGGGTTATTTCATATTGTTTTCCTCTACAAGGCTTGGAAAAAAAATATACCATTAATTTGAATCTTGTCTTCCTAAACCCTGTTACTTTGTCTTTTCCTCACTTTTATTCACTAAATTTTTCTCATTCTCTTTTACTCTCTGTAACCTCCTGTCCTACTAGCATTATTGCCTTGGGGTGAAATAATTAAAAAAATAAGCTAGTTTGATTAAGGCATATTTTATAAAGCCCCAAATTTCAGCTATTATATAATTGTTTTCTCTCTTATTTGTTATAAGTTTATTTACTATAAATTATAAAAAATAAGTTTAAGTGAAAATAAATCCTAATTTCATAATTTTTGCCAGAGAATGTATAATATTAATTCTGTCAAAAATTAGTTTTGATCCAATCTGTGGTGTTAGATTTTTCTTTTTTTTTTATTTGTAAGTATAAGTAACTTTGACAGAACTTCGTACCTAAGTGAATTACTGATAATAAATTTAGTGATGATATCATGTAAGAGATAAATCAAATAAAGCACTTCTGTTTTCATTTTATTTAGTATCAATCATACCTCTTTTTTTAGAGTGCAAGGTGAATTGCATTTCTTCTATAGTTTCTTAATCATGTGCTTATATATTACAGATTGTCCCGGGACCAGATCACAATCATATTCTGTGGTGAACAAGGCAAAACAGGATGATGTCATTGCTGAAACCAGCTGTGAAAACAAAAACATTGCGAGGGTTTGAACTTTCCAGTGTGATTGGAAAAGGTAGCTATGGTGAAGTGTGGTTAGCTAGACATATCAAAGACCGAAAACAGGTAAGAAACATAAATACATTTAATAGCGAACAATGCTGCATGTTATATGTATTCACATTATCTAGAGTTAACATTTATGTATATGTGCTAGTCATGATTATATATAATTACATAGTTGTTTTCTAATCTATTTGAAGTACATTGTGTTAGTATGTAATCTTTTTTTTTTTTCATTATTGCTTTTTATATTATGGTTTTGTAGTTTTCATTAAACATTTAGTAAAAAAAAAATAACATTTCAGATATCATTCATAACTTTTGGAAGCATCTGTAGACTGAAATGAATATAGAATCAGATTCATACAGGATAACCAAAAAAAACACCCATATCTGTCTCCATAAGTTTTTGCTATATTTGGATGTTGTAAGGATATAAATGAAGATCTGATTTAAGAACACACCTCAAAAACTCTTTAGATTCTCAGCTGTTTTGTCATTAAAGTGATTTCTTTGGTCTCCACCCCACCAAGTCCCATACAGCATCAATGTTCTTTTCTGTTCTAGCACTTACTATCTGACCAGCATAAGTGTCCCTCAGAACTTTAGAGCTCAGATTTTGAACAACCCCTTACTCTCTGAACCCAGTCAGAAATTCTGCTTTTTGATGAAGCATGACGACACTTGCACTACAGTGTATGATTTGTTGGCAAAATAGGCCTCCACACAAAATATCCTTTCCTTGGTTGACCAAAACATATTGGGGAAGATTATTGTTTCAATATTTCATGCACAAAGCCAACATATATACCTTGAAAGAGAAAAGAAGAAAATTAATATCAACAATTTTATTAAAGAAAATTGTAGGTTCTGTTTTTTTCTGGGGTCACCATGTATATTGTTAAGAGTATTTTTTTATGTTATGTTCCTTCATGGCATACACAATCATGACTCTACAGATTTCTATTGCTTATTTGTCAATTGGGATGCATTCTTAAAAGAGATAGCAGATTGATTTCCCGGACTTTTCCATGGTTTCCATTACCATCCAAGGCTTGAGCACCAAGGCTACTCTACTATTTAACCCCTAGCTTGGGGATAGACACAGATTCATGCCTCTTTCAAGGACATTTATGTGAAATTGGATGCAACATACTGACCCAGCATTTGAACTGAATTCTCTGATTTCCCTTTCTGTACCGCTATCTGCTATGCCATCTGCACATCCATATAGGTTTATTTAACCAAATTACAAATGTCATCTTTCTTTCTTTCTCTATAATTGCTAATACCTTCTGATGAGTGGATGTAGTGATTACAAAAAAGTTTGTCTGTGAAATTCTGATGTTTGGGTGCTGAATATAACATCAATCAGTGTAAATATTATGTTTTTTTCTGTCAATCTCTGACAAAGCTTTAATGAAAGTGAAACATGTTAGATATGTTTCCTCTTTGTTCTTTCTTATCATCAAAAATCAAGTCATGCATTTAACTCAGAATATTAAAAAAAAACTTTTCACAGAGAGAAAATAAGATTAAGTGAAGGGTAGAGGTGTATACAGTTGAACATTGTAACAACAAATACAGGAAGTGTTACAAAAATAAAGAACACATACACCAAATACATATGCAAAAAATCTTAAAAGAAAGAATATATATATATATATACACACAAACAGGAGAATAGATATAATCATAGACAAATAAGTACACACAGACATATTATTATAAGAGGCCATATATGAACACAATATATATATATATATATATATATATATATATATACACACACACACACTCAATAATAACACAAGCTTAAAAATAACCAAACTAAAGAAGATATACAAATAAAAGCTGTAAAAAGAAATAAAGAGAAAGGGTCTATATAATATACTTACAGTCACAAATAATTAATATTACAAAAAGTTTTCGAAACTTAAAACTAATAAAGATTCACAAGAAAAAAATATGCAAAAATAAGAAAAGAAATTTATAAAGATGATATTAAAGACAAAATAATCATCATAAAGACTGTATTTTTTTAAAATACAAGACAAAAAGAAAAATTAAAAAAATTAAAAAAATAGAATTACAGACAAAAAACAAAAGAGCTAATATAGTAAAACAAAAATTAAATACAGTCACAAGTGGTTAACTGTCACAAAAAACAAGTTTTAAATATAAGTAAAGAATAACAAGTATATAATAAAGATAAAAATAATAAAAATATCAGATTCACAATAGACAAAGAACAGCTGAATTTACTAGAAAAATATTAGTGGGGCAAGAGTCATGGATAGAAGTGAAACAGAAATCTAGCAATGAGCTGAGTTCATTAGAGTTATTGGAGAAACATGTGGGGAAATCCACCACTTGTGTGAGAGATTGATTGCTTGAAAAGTTTATGGTATGGACACCAGCATGTGACAGTTTGACAGCCATTTAGCATAGTGGGCATTAAAGTCACTGAACGCTAATATATTAGTGGATGGATGAGAGGAAATGGCTGTGTCTATATTGTTCGAGATGCTGTCAAGTATGGAACAGTCAGGAGAGGAAGGAGAGCAGTAGAGAAAGAAAAGATAGCTAACCAAGCTTAGTAGAGAGAGATGGAGACGTGTAGGAATGGTTTGGAGATTCAAGAGAAATCATTCTAGCTAGAGAGAGATGTTAGCTGACATAAATGCTAAGTCCATACATATGGACAGTGGAGTCCTTCCTAAAGAGGGGAAAGTAACCAGGAATATAAAAATCAGAAGAAGGTATAGAAGGCTCATGGTTAGTTTCACAGAGAGCTAAGATATCAGGGATGTTTTCGTTGCGGAAGGATTTAATGCTGTAAAAGTTGGTACAGATGTCATGGACGTTTAAGAAAGAGGTGTTGATGGGTTTTGGTGTTTTTTTTTTTTTAGCTGGTTTAGTTTTATTTCTTAGAGTGATGTCATGATTAGAGATTGGTTTGGTAAGGAGAGACCTAGAATAGTAGTATCAGTTGGACATCAAATGCACCATGTATTGGAAGGGAACTGGTGCAGTCTGCAGAATAATGTGGCCTTAGGGTTGCCCACTGGAGGCATTTGCAATATTATTCAGTTGTTGATCAGAGCAGCTTCTCAAGATGCTACACAAAAGTTTGAGCTCCTAATCATCAGTTAGAAGCAGCAACCAGGAAACTACCAACCCGGTACCCTCAATATGAATAGACATTGCCACTATCCACACACATTACAAAAAACCATGTGACCACACCACTATTAAGATTTGATTAGAGGAAAGAAACCAGAAACTCCTTCCTAAATAGGGAACAAGAGACAAGCTTCTACTTCTGTTCAAAAGAAAGGGAGGAGTATGAACTGGGTGATAGTAGAGTGTATCTACTTCAATTTAAAAAAAAAAAAAAAACGGAAATCAAATTTAGTAATGTATGTAGCCCACATCTTAAAGAGACATGGTACATAGAAGAAAATTAAATTATTTTGATTTAGCAGAATTTTAACAGGGAGTCTTTAAAGCATTTCTTATAAAAATTATCATACTTAGTTTCAGTATTCATGTTGCAATATATTCAGTGTATGTCATATAAAATTCAATGTCTCTTTTTTTTTTCCTTTTTTTCTTTATAAAATTTCATTTAATCAGTTTTTAGCTGGATTGGGCAAATGTATCATTTACCTGTTGAGTAAGCTCAGCTTTTGCCATGAAGGAGTTAATGGATTAGTGACAAGGATTTTGATCTATAAGGAGGTATTATTAAACATTTCAGTAATTGTAAAAATTTCAGATAAAGTATGTCTGTTAAAGAACAATTTGAATAAAGGCAAAAGGAAAACATATCTTAGTCAATACATTTCATCCTCTTAGGAACTTTATCAAGGCAAATGTAAGAATTTTGTTTTGTGAAAATAACATTTTTGGTCTGGTATAGGAAATTAATACTGAGCATCAAGAAAAGACAGCTAAAGTTCCTGAGACATAATAAGGAAGGAGGGCTTGGAGAATCTGATACTCACTGGTCAAATAGAATGAAAGTAGCGAGTAACATACTTGATGGGCCTGAGCAAGTGGATGATAGAGTGGGGTTTGGGTGGAGTAACAAGAGAAAGTGTTCTAAGAACCCTCAGGGATAGAAAGTGGAGGGCTAGGATTGCCTGTCCTGAAGGGACATGGCACATAGAAGAAGAAATTATAAATATTTGTCATAAAATAAAATCCTTTAAAATCCTGCCTTTATTCATTTTGGTCATTGTTTTATAATAGCACAATATATAACTTTTTTTTTCTTTTTTTAAGAGAGCATATCCTAATAAAACTGATTGTTTTTTCAAGTAACACTAAATCAATTTACTATCAATTTTTCAATTTCCCACCAGAAACCTTTGAAACATCAAACTGAATTGTAAATGAGTGAAGGAGGTTTTTGAATATTTGCTGTTCATCATCATTTAATTCTTCCAAAACTTTACCAATCACCTGTATCAAATGCTTTTGAGAATGCTGCCATTTTTAGGGCAAATTCAAAAGGACATTTTCAGTACACTCTTTCATGATGGTTCCAAGACTATTGATGGGATTAAGGTCAAGTGAATTCCCTGGCCCCCTGCCAATCCATCTTTTCAGATAAAAAAAAAAGAAATGAAGCTTTTTGAACCTTTGTGTGGTCTTGAATACAACATACGTAATCTATTTCTTTACTCATGAGTCAGCCATTAAAACTTACAAAAATAGACAAATATTTAGTTTTCTGGGCAGCTTTCATAGAAGATGATCATGTACACAATACTGTTAGGTCTCATCAAGAGCATGTTTCTTTTGGAGCAAAAAGACCCCCAATAGACTGTTTTTATTGACACTTTTTATTTTAAGTCTTTCAATATACAATGTCATCCCTTTAATATGGCTACAAGTCCTGGATATTTTTTTAATATATGAGAAAAGAAAGTTTAGACAATTTAATACTCACTGTGCATATATTTAAAAACAAATAAGACAAGAGAAATGGTGGAAAGCAAATAAATTATTTGGCAAGTGTTAGCAAATTGATGAAAGAGTAGTGATAAGGTAGTAAGTATTGATAAAAGCAGCAAAAGATAGGAAGCTGTGGAGAAATGCAAATTTTGAAGAGACATAAGAAAGATGTATGTGAAATACTTTTAGATTAAGAAGAGGAATTGAAGCGTGGTAACACACTTGGTCACAGAAAACAAGATTTGAAGATCATTGCAATGGATTTTTTAAACTAATGCACTTAGACATTATTAAAAGTTGTGTGGATCTTTCATAATTTCTTGAAAAACTGTCCTATATAAGACTAAAAGGTGACACTTTTATCATAATCAGAAATAAATTACGTGAAAGGAAAATACGTCTTTCAAGTAAACCTATATTTTACTGATAAGATGCTTTATTGATGTCTAAGGTCATAGCTGTATTAAAAACAAAAAAGGAATGTTTTAAAATTATTGTTTTATCAAATAGAAATCAGCTAACCACCCAGTAATGTCTGTAAACTTGTATTTACATAGTATTTATTATTTTTTGTGAATATTTGCTTATCTGTTAAGTTTAGTTGATAAATTCTTTTGCAAACATGATAGTAGATAATACAGTAATCTCGTGTCTGTACTCATCACACATTCTGTTTATGCTAACCTTATTATTTAGAAAAGAAAAAAATTTAATCTTTACTAAAAAAGATATTATATATTAATATGAAATTATGGAACTTCATTTAGGTCTACAATTATGTGTAGAATGTCCAGAAACTCATAAGAACTACCAACCTTATTTTCTGATGTGTAAGATTTTATTTAATTTTTTGACATCCTCTATATCAGGCCTGTGCAATAAACTTTTAAAAAATTGAAAGGCCACATTGATTATAAAAAATTTAGCCATGGTTCACAAGAATTAATTTTTAAAGAATAAGTGATATAGAAACAGAGAAAGATAGCAAGAAAATTCTTTCTTTTTCTTTTTTATACATAATTAAAAGGGTTTAGATAAAAAGATGGTTAAATGTTGCTTGAATAAAATCATGCCTTCATAAAACTGAGGATCAAGAGTCATATGTTGAAACACCAGTTTTCATACAATCACCAAATTGTTAATCAATGTTGAACCTGGTCAATACCTAAATGGGTGACTGCTTGAGAATACCAAGTGCTGTAAGAATGGATGTGTGGGTGGTGCAATGGGTAAATGCTCCTTTTTGGAAATAGGAGAGCAGAATTCCAATTGTGTTCGTTAAAACCACAAAACTGAATTCTTTGTATGTGGTCAGTCATTGAATTGGGGATGAACACAAAAGAAAAAATTTGAAAATTCTGAAAAGCTATTGCTGGCACCTTGGTAGTCTTGCACATATTTTTTGCAAGCTCACTCTGTACTTTTGTTTTAGAAAGATATGATAAATAGTTTTACTGTGAATGTTTGCCTTGTAATGCGTTGAAATAATTTGACAAAACTCTGATCTACTAGCTTAGATTCTTTTAATTTCATATAAGCATTTTATTCTAGCTGATATCAAATTAGCATTTATTTGTTTTTAAATATGTGACCTTTTGGATACAAAAAAAATAAAACCACTTTATTTTGATTTTCTAGTAGCAAGCAATTGTCAACAGCAAGTTTTGTTAATTTTAATGTCAAAATTTTCTTTAATTGCAGTATGTTCTGAAAAAGATCAACTTGAAAAGTGCATCTGACAAGGAACGAAGGGCAGCAGAACAAGAAGCTCTTCTTTTGTCAAAGTTGAGGCACCCCAATATTGTGACATACAAAGATTCATTCCAGTCTGGTGAGCGCCATTTGTACATTGCTATGCAGTACTGTGAAGGTGGAGATTTATATACATGGCTTAAAGAACGAAAAGGCAAAGTCCTAGAAGAAAGACAAGTAGTTGAATGGTTTATTCAAATAGCCATGGCACTTCAGGTAAGATGTCATTCTCTTTTATCCATTGTAGGAAAATTTAGTTTTTCATAAGTGCCTTGTTTTTATCCATTCTAAAGGATAGTGTCCATTGAATTGGAGTTAATAATCTATACATAAAATTTTCTGACTTCCATTAGTCCATCTATCACGATCTCTAAAAGAGTCATATGTTGACTGATCAAAACCAAATTTTGGGGAAAACAGGAAAGTGGGTACAAATTACAGTTGGGTTTCACTAGGGTGCATAGCTTAGTACAATAATTTTTTTTTTTTTTCAAGTAAGTTTTATTATTCAACATACAAAATACTCCCACTATTTGAAAAACAATTTAATGATGAAAATGAATACTTTTTATAAAAAAAATGCTATGTTGTCTTTTGCATATCTTTCTTTTAAGTTTTTATATATATCAGAATCCTGTTTCTAGTTCATTCAGCATTTATGAGAACTATAAACAAATCACAAGGAGTTGGAATTTGTCTCCAGAAAAAAATACTTATACATGGCGAGTTGTATGTTGCATGCTCAAGAGTAAGAAATTCTAAGAATTTATTCTTCACTGTTAAAAAGTAAATAAAAATATTGTTTTCCATGAAGTCCTGCTATATTGAATTAAATGAAAGAATTTTTAAACCACGAAGTAGGGTTTTGTCAAAGTATTTTTCAAGCAAATCAGCTTATTCAAAATTTCATTGATTGGTTTGTGAAATTGAACGAAACATATTTTGTAAATCTTGTTAAAATGTTAATAATAATTTCAACAGTACTGTGAAGATTTCAACAAGTGTTGTAAAAATATTTTTACTAACAATAATAATATAAGGTTTAGTTCAAAATACCCAGAAAGTTACAAAGGGTTAACAGATATCTGAAGAAGGCTTGATGGTTGAAATGTTGTCATAATAGCATCAAAGATAAGGATATTAGTCTGAATATATATCAATTCTATCCTTGAATTAGGTGTAACCAAATATAATGTGAAGACTATAAGGTTGATATTAAACATAATATGATTATAGGACATTTTTCTTTTTGTAGACTGCTGATGGAAGATAACAAGGAACTACACAACTTGTATTAAACCATATGTAGATGACAGTGTTGATAGCAAATATAGGAAGGAAACTATAAGAACTGATACAGAAGGTAGTGAAAGAGAGAAAAAAAGGACTAAAAAATTAATTTTCAGTAGATAATGCAGGGTTGTTAGCAGAATGGACGTCCCAACATGAAATTTACATATTGGGGATGCATCTCTTATCTCCTTGACTACCATCCTTTCCCCAACATCTCTGTATCTTGTTGTTCTCCCTTTCTGCTCTACTCTTGCACAGCTCTCTTCACATCAGTTTTTCTATCCTTCTCTTACTCATTCTATGACAACCCCTGTGACCTGTTCCTCTTTTTCTTCACTCTCCTCTTATGTAACCCCCTGTGCATGAGTGGCAGTAATGCTTTGCTTGGGGTGAAGCAATTATTTAAAAAAAAAAAAGAAAAAAAAAGACAATTTATCCATCACACTGTATATATAACTTTTCAGACATATAACCCCACCACTACTGTCAGTTTAATTTTTTTGGTGCTGTAGCAAGTTTTTTTTGTAATGTGCGTAGATTCCCTTTTACAGTGAAAACAATCAAATGTAACCATAACTTCTAATCTAGAGGCTTCTTTTCTTGCACTTCCTACCTGTGGAACACCCTACTGTATACTTGCTTCCCTGATAGTTACAATCTCGAAGAGCTTAAATGCAACATTGATTGCCATCTATTATCCCCTTGGCTCCCATTCTTTCCCCAACACTCCCTGTATCTTGTTCTCTCTTTCTACTCTACTCTCGTACAGCTCTCTTCACATCAGTTTTTCCATCCTTCTCTTACTCATTCTATGACAACCCCTGTGACCTGTTTTTCTTTTTCTTCACTCTCCTCTTATGTAACCCTCTGTGCACCAGTGGCAGTAATGCCTTGCTTGGGGGTGAAACAATTATAAAAATAAATAAATAAAATAACTTAATAAAAGTTTATAGTTGAGTTCAACAGATAATAAAATACTTTGTAGTTGAGTGATAATAGATAATCATTGAATGAAGTAGTGTAAGAAATTTTTTTTTAATTTTAAATATTTTTAAAAAGTTGTGGGGTGGATTGGAGGAATTAAGATTTCAATAAGCATTTTGTTTATCATGGAAACTTCATAAAAAAAGAAAGAACTGGACACTTGCTTTCTTGGAAGATTTTGTGCTTTTGTTTCTAATTCCTTGTTGAATAGCAGTGGTGTTGAGTACTGAACTCATTTCTAGTGAAATGGATTTAATATTTTACTGTTATTGTGTGATTTAGATATGTTGTGACAATAATTAAATTAATTTATAAGAAAATTATAAAAATGCACTAATAAAAATATAAAAAAATCATTTAGCTCCTAACTTTTTTTGTTTTTTTTATTGCAGTATCTTCATGAAAGAGATATTCTTCATCGGGACTTGAAGACACAAAATATTTTCTTGACAAAGAACAAGATTATCAAGGTTGGAGACTTAGGAATTGCAAGGTAATATTCTTTGGGAGGGTTTTTCTTGCCAATCTGTAATTGTTTAACTGTTTTGTAACTCTTATCACTTGTGTTTGATGCTGCATGAAATATTACTGTCAGTATTTTTAAAAAATTGATGTATCAAGTGTTAAGTTTTATCAACATACACATTCCTTCAATCCTTAAATTCATAAGATTTTGAGATCATCCCATATATATTTGAATTATTATTTTTAATTGATACCAGTCTAGTGAAATGAACATAAAAAATGTTCTTATTTACATGCAGAATGCCGACATCTTTCATTTTAACATAATGATTCAGCTGTTGTGGCCTCTGGTAAAATAATACAAGACAATGTAATGCACAGAAAGGCAAAGCAAAGCAACTATAATATGATAACTAAGTAAAAAATTCATAAAATAGAAACTGTGTTCATACCTGAACAAGATACGGTCAAGTTTCTTTTTTCCTCCTGGCTTTAAGACAAGAAAGGAAAAATGTGTGCATAAAACCAAGAATTCTCCATTTTTATTTTTTAAAAAGAAATCCCAGCATGCATCTGCAGAATTTATTTATAAATTTGGGGAGGGTGGATTTTTAGCAGTCATTCCCTGACATTGGAATCAACTGTACCAACACAATCTCCTGATATTTTTTTTTTTTTTGTCTATGGTGTAAGCTATTTGTTTGAAATAGCACTTCAACATTGTGTAATGATTAATCAATTACTACTGAGTAAGGAGTTCAGTCCTCATTGGATGCTCCTTACTGTGCTTAGTAAATCACTATTGGTTTGGGTTAACTCTATTCAAGAGAATTATACAGTTTGACTTCTTACAAGCATGTGTGTTTATTCTGCAGCATAGGATTTTCTTTTTGAATTTCAAAACTAGTTGATGCAGCTTGAAAGTTATCTAAAATTAGACTATATATGTCATAACCCTTCATGATGGGAGAAATCATAGCTCTCTACAGCTTTCTTTTCTGCTCTAAGTAATTCTTGTTTTTATAACTCCTCTGTCTTTATCATACTTTCCTTAGCATTTGTTTTTCAAACTTGTCAAGTAGCTTTCTTCTAACTTTTTCTGCTTCTCTTGTCTCCAACATACTCTGTCAGTGTTGAATTTACTGAACCTTCTTTCTTCAATCAGTTAAGTGCCATACATGATACACGCTTGGGCGATCATGTCTCGAAAGAGACATGACTGACTGGGCAGAAGATTATCCCACAGTAGGTTGCCATTGCTTTCTGCGGTAGACTGGTTGCTGACCAAGGCTATAGAACCCAATCTGTCCTGCTATTTAACCCATAACTGGAAGGAAGAGATGGATTAATACCTTTCCCAAGGGTATTTGCGCGTAAGTGAATGCAATGGATTCAACTGGAATTCAAACTTGGCTGAATCCATTGCTTTCACTTACGCGCAAATACCCCCTTTCTTCAATACATATCCTAAAAGTTTCAGCCCACTTTTTTTAATTGGAGAATAGAAACTAATACAGGTTGAATATCCTTTATTTGAAAATCCGAAAACCTCTGAAATCAAAAAAAAAAATTCCTTGAGGACGCATGGCCCAGTGGATAAGTGTTGATTGGATCCTGTGACTTGACCCAAAGAGTTGTAAGTTCAATACCTGGCTACAGCAGAGGTGATCAAAAAGTTGAATTAAAAAGAGGATAAAAGATATTGATGTATCTGGAAGAATCATGTCATGTGGAACTAAAACAATCTAGCCCTGTGGATGAAATAAATGGTTCAGTTTGAAATTCTAATCAACTGAAGAAGGCCTGAGAATACAATGGTTAAAATGTCATGAATATGGCAATGAAGATAAGGACAGCAGTCCGAAATATGTAAATAGTGTGAATTATAACAAAAATTGTATTTCTAGAGGAATTCTTTTTGGCATGTTCTTGTTTTGATATTTAAATTCTTTCATAATTTCTCAGTACTACCTTTTTTTTTTTAGCTCTGTGCATCAAAAGACTTTTTATTCTATAAAAACAAGGATTTTAAAGCCCCTTAAATTCTGTTTTCCCTTAATCTTTTTATTTTTTATATTATTCAGTCAGTTGTCATACATAATACACACTTGGGTAATCATGTCTCTTTCAAGACATGACTGACTAGTCAGAAGATTTTCCCACAGTAGGTTGCCATTACTTTCTGCAGTAGACTGATTGTCAACCTAAGCTATAGAACCCAATCTGTCCTGCTATTTCACACATAGCTGGAGAGAGAACAGATGGATCAATACCTTTCCCGAGTTTATTTGTGCATAAAGAGAAGTAAGAATTGTTTTCTGACAATCAATTCTTTTAAATTTTTTCTTTCCTAACTTGATTTTATTGGCTTCATTTTTACTTACAGAGTACTCGAGAACTCTAGTGACATGGCTACAACATTAATTGGTACTCCATATTACATGAGTCCAGAACTATTTTCTAGCCAACCTTATAATCAAAAGGTAAGTAAACTATAATTACTACGTTTATATCTAACAAGGTTATAATAATAGCTGTTAAAATTTTAAAACTCATAAAGGGGAGCAAAATTTATCCTTAAATTGATTTTCTCCTTTAAGAAGTTGAAAAGTGTTAAGCATTACAAAATGTGAAATTGGAAACAATGCTATTAGATATATAAGTATAAAGTACCTGTGTCTGTAACACATATCGGCCTTTTATTTATTTATGCCTTTAAGTTATTCAAAACTTGTATAGTAGATCCATATACTGGTTAACAGGAAGAAGTCCAAATGTGTTTCTTACAAGAGAAATTCAGGCCCTCTTTACCTTATCTGTAGACATAAAGTTTCAAGTACTGATCAAGTGACATTTACATTACCCACTTGCTGGTCTGTAACATAATTTCAAAGCTTGACCCCCCCCCTATAAGGCGAGTGAAGGTGACAGAATCCCATTCATTGTCCTGAAGAACTCTGTACACATGAACTCACCTGTGTCCTCTCCAAACTCTGCAACTACTGCCTCTTGTCTTCTTGCTTTCCTGCCTACTGGAAGTCCTCTTCTGTGGTTCCTGTATTTAAGAACTCTAGAGAATCCTCAGACCTTTCTAATTATTGCCTTATAAGCCTCCTACCAATTTTTGTTCAAATTGTTATCAATGCTGAAGTGGTTCAACATCACAGCCAACAGCCTCTTCTCTGACAAACAGCAATGTTTCTGCTTCACTAGGTCTACTGCTGATATGCTAACAACCATCACAGAGTGTGTGTATATATATATATATATATATATATATATATATATATATACACACACACACACACACACACACCATGCTCTCTATAAGAACAGCAAAGCTTGAGCTGTTGCCCTAGATATCTCCAAAGCATTTGACAGTCTGGCATGCTGGCCTTCTGTACAAGCTACAGGGCTATGGTATAGCTGGATGTTTGTTTGGATCTAATCCAATTATTCCTTTCAAATCGTGTAACAAAAGTGGTATTGAACGGGCATGCTTCCAAATCCTATCATACAAATGCAGGTGTCTATCTCTGTTCTAGGTTTTACACTTTTTTTGATCTTCATCAATGATCTCCCTGATGTAATCTGGTCCCAAGTAGGTATCTATGCTGACGGCACCTCTATTTACTCCCACCTTTATAAGAAATTTGCTGAGGCTGATGAAGCAAACTTCGTTGCTGATCAGTGAACGTCTAATCTTTGATGGACTAGAGCAATAAATGGCTCATAAATTTCAATGCTTCCAAAACGAAGCTGCTATCCTTTAACCACCATAGACAATTTCTACTACTCCCCACCCTAGCATGGATCAGGCTTCTTGGCCTAACTCTCTCAGCCGACCTCAAGTTGAATGGCTACATTGAATCAATAGGTAAATCTGCTGCTAGGAACATCAGTTCACTGTAGAGGGCCAGGAAGTTTTTCTCGTATGACTCCATCTTACACATATATAAATCTACCATCCGCCCATGCATTGAATACTGTTGTCACATCTGGTTGAGTGCCCCTGCTATTCACCTTGGGGCTCTTGACAAAATCCAACAAAGAAGCTGCAATGTAATCGATACCAACCTGGTAGTAAATCTCCACTCACTTTCTCACCGACGTAATGTGGCTTCCCTCTGTCTCTTCTACAAATACTTTCACAGCTTCTGCTTCAATGAGCTTAGCTCCCTAGTTCCCCCTCTGCATGAATTTACTCGAGCTACTAGAATAGCAACTAGGCCCCACCCTTTTACAGTGAAGCTAATCAAATGTAACCTCAACTTCTACTCTAGTAGCTTCTTTTCTCACACTCCCCTCGCTTTGTGGAACTCTTTTCCATATGCTTGCTTCTCAAACAGCTACAGTCTCCAAGAATTTAAATGCAACATCAATTGCCATCTCTTATTTCCTTGATTACCATCCTTTCCCTGACAACCCTTGTATCTTGTTGTTCTCCCTTTCCACTCTATTCTCACACAGCTCTTTTCACATCATTTTCATCCTTCTCTTTCCCATTTGCCAACACCCCCTATGATCTGCTCCTCTTTTTCTTCATTCTTCTCTTATGTACCCCCTCCCTGCACAACAGTGGCAGTACTGCCTTGCTTGGTGTGAAATGATTATAAAAAAAATTCTCTGAAAATAAAATTTTTAGGTTCATGCATTGCAACAGTGCACATTAGTAGGATGGTTTGATTTGTTTTTTTTCTCTATCTTTGTTTTTTTTTTGTTTTTTGTTTTTAATCTGAATGGTAACAACAAAAGTGGCTCAATACTTGTGGTTACCAGTCAGATTTATTTAGCTTCTATTTAACCAGTCTCAGGTCCAAGTTGTACTCTTTAATCATTGCCCAGTGTTTCCAATTGTCCCCTTCTGAACATCTTACATGCTGCCTGTTTGGCCATGTTTTTCTGATCAATGTGATTAAAATCCAACAGTGAGTACAGGTGGGATCAGTAAACAGGTGTAACATATAGACCTTCTACTAGGGGTGGCTATTAGTTTCATGCCTTTCAATATTATCTTGAATTTGGTTAGGACAATGTGTTGGCATTTCTTTCTGAATGCAACCTAATACTGTTGATTTCCATTAAGGCTAAAATAAGTTGTCAACAAATACGCAAACTGATGCTTTTAAACCACTAAATTATTGTTCTGTGAGACATGTTATATAATAATATATCAAAATATAAGTAGTTTGCACTATTAACTTCAGAAGAGAAAATATTACAATCAAATGTATGTTTTCTTTTTAAATGATTATTATTTCATTCTGTTGAAAACAAATTCAAATGCTATCTAATAGAAATGATTATGATGTATTATAAAGCCTTATAATAAAATATCAGAGCACCTCTCAAAATGCAGGCACAAAAATAAATCTTTTTATGCTATGTTATTTTAGATCATGATGAATTTGGAAGTTGGTTTATAAATTTGAGAAAAACTTAATTCAAAGAGAGTTGTTCAGTTGAACTTTATATTACTTTTGTTGTCACCATATCATTGATTTATTCATTCTACAGCTTTCCAAACTCCAATTCATAAGAGTGGTCTCTTTTCTTCAGAAAATGGTCAATTTTCTAGAGATAGACTCTTGCCTTCTTTCACACAAATTGAACACCTGAAGAAGGGAAAAACTTCCAAATCTTGGTAACAAAAGTAGCACAATGTTTGGAGAAGTGTTGTAACTTGGAAAAGTTGGAATTTGTAAAGCCATTATGTTTTTTGCTTTCTTTCTTTTTTTTTTAGTCTGATGTCTGGGCACTTGGCTGCTGTGTGTATGAGATGACAACACTGAGACATGCATTCAATGCCCGAGATATGAACTCTTTAGCATTTAAGATTCTTAGTGGTAAGGTAAGTGCTTTCATGTCAGGTTTTAGATTTAAATTTTTGAAAGCAAATGTTCTGAATAAATTATAACATTTGATATTGTTTAAAGCATTTGATAGGAAGGGTGTATAATTTACTGAGTGAGATATCTGTATGCCCTATGGGCTATTGTGTAGGATGCTTAGTTGATATTAAAACTTCTTGCTCAATAAATAAAGACAATTTGATAGAAAGGGAGTATAATTTATTGAGTGAGTTATCTGTATGTTCTAAGGATTATTGTGTGGGATGCTCAGTTAATATTAAGACTTCTCTTTGCTCAATAAATAAAGACAATTGTTTCTAGCATTCGGACAAGACTGTAGATAGGTATATGCATATTTCTCTCTCTCACACACACACACAAACACACTGGAAATTTTGTTATGCAGAGGTTATCTTTTGTTTTTTTTTGTTTTTTTGTTTTTTTATGCTATGTCCTGTAGAGACATAGACAGTCCATGGCTCTCCACAACTTGATTTTTCTTTATATGCAAACCGCCATGATTGTTGTGAAAAGTTGTGGAGTGGTTTCCATATTGTTTTCTCCATTGTTTTGAATTTAAAGTTTTCCTCCTTGATTGGTTGTTAACCAAAGTTCAAGAGTTTAGTCTCACTGCTGGAGAACACATAGTATTTCATTACAAGTTTACTTCAAATGAAACATTTTTTGCTTACAGCCATATCACATTGAAAAACTAGCTTTTATATGATCAATGAATTTAAGCAACATTTAGTCTGGTCAGTACCTAGATGGGTGACCACATGGGAATACCAGGTGCTGTAAGCTTAAACATACATGTAGTGTAATGAATAATGGCTCAATATTGGAAATTAGAGAAGCAAAGTTTCAGTCAGGATCATTATATTCACTTACATGCAAATACCTCTAGGAATGGTATGAATTCACCTCATCTCTCCCCAATTAATTAATCCCCAGTTAATTAGTAGGACCTGTATCAGTAAATTATTATCTAAAAAAAATTCTTACCATCTAAAAATAGTTTCTGGCTTTAAAATAATCTATAACAGATTAAGCTGAGAAAAACAAATCAATCAAATTTAAATTGTCTGTCACAAAATAGGAAGTTTTTTTATTAAATTGTTTTTTTATGTTGGTTAAAAATAAAATCTGAACTGTAATTTTTTATCTTTGTAACATTTCCATTTGTATGTTTCTGTTTAATAATTTCTAGAAAATGAAATTGCTATCTTTATTCTACAGCTGCCTCCAATGCCCAAGTTGTATACAAACGAACTGGTCAGTCTTATACAGAGTATGTTGCATCAGGATCCATCTAAGCGACCATCAGTAAACAAGCTTCTCAGGTTACCTTATGTCAAAAGAAATATTGCTCTTTTCCTTGAAGAAACTCGGCAAAAGTAAGTCACTTCATCTTGTATCCATGCACAAGTTTTGTTCTTCACTTTTACACACTTTTTGTGTAACATTTTTTAAACTTCATACACAACCATTAAAAAGAACAATAATGGCTGCGATACTTAAAAGAAACAATGGTATCAAGTCAATAATTGGTACCAATGTTGTGAAGTTTGTTTTTGTTGGTATTTGTATAACCAGACTCTGAACTCTTACTCTTCTTTGGGCCCAAAATCATCTGTTCTTTTATTTATTATCATCATCATCATGCCTCTGCATCTTATTTTCTGCAACTTTACTGCTTTGTCTGAGTTCAAAATCGCTTACACAGCCCTGTGGGTGATGGATTATTTCCAACTGTACAACCTCTTTCTCACAAACGAAACATCACAAACTTATTGCTATTTCTATAGCAAATCTTCATACAATCTACATTCCTGAGTTCCACCAATTCAGCCTTTTACAGCTAGAACCTGCCATGCCATGTAAACAATGACAAATCATCCTCTTCTTCATATTCCATTGGCCAGAAGGAAATTCCACTCAGATTCTTCCTGAGAAACTACTTTGTAGAACAGACTCCCAAGAGAATACTTCCCCAATTACTAAAATTTTGATCTCTTCAAGTTTAGAATCAACCAATACCTGTCCTACATATCCCCATAACCTGTCCTTACTTCCACCTCTTATATCTATACAACAACTTCATTAGCCCTCTACTTTGAGTGGCTCTTTGACCTTGTTTTGAATTGTTAGTGTTAAAAAAAAAGAATAAAATAAAACTGGTTACTCTTTCTTTGCTTTTATTCTTGCTCTGATCTTATTGTCTTGATGTTACTGTAAAGGCAAAAAGAAATAATTTTTAACTTTTACCCCTTCACTTTCAGTGTTTCAAAGGCAATGTGAATATGGTTTAAAAATCTGTTTTCATACTTTGGAACTGTGTTCACAGCTCTGACCCCAATGTTATTTTAGTCTATGGGTTATCTTCCTCTCTAGTTTCCTGTTTGTACAGTTTTTTTTGTTTTTGTTTTTTTTATACATTTTCTACATAGGTAAGCCAGTAAATCAATGATGGCCATAATATGGCCACTAGTGATTAAGTATCTTTTAATAAGAATCAGACATTGTATTAAATAACCTATTGTATTAACGTCCCTTTTCTGTTGACTTGTGGAAAATTATGTTCCTCAAAATAACATGTAGGAGTTTTGGTGCTATGTTAGGTAGTCTAAGTGATTTGGTAGAAGAACAAGTCTTCCATGTTAAATACTGTATTCAGTTGTCTGAATAAACAAACAGAAGTAGATTAGTCTGAAATACTAGAAAAAGTCTTCTGCATTGGTTAATAGAAGTTCTTATGCATAAAACTGTGGGGATTAAGTAATGTGATCATATAAAAGGGATGCTAGGTATAGTGACTTGTTTTAATAAATCGCTTAACTATAGCCTCTTATACAAAAGTAAGCATTAATTGTATACGAGCTTGCTTAAACTGTCACAAAACACCTCAAGAAAACATTTAAGAAGTTACGCTTTTTACGTGTAAGACGTAAACACTAAGGTTATTTTAGTTCATGATATAAATCACCATCAGGAATCTTGAAAAGTTCATTGTAAACACTGGTATATAATTTAAGTTTTAAACACTTTCTTAAAGAAACCAAATAAGATCTTTGTTTCTCATTTAGTGATCATTTCTTAAGCTAAAATGTTGTCTTATCTACTGAAATCTTGTATCATTTCTATTTATACTATGAAATATAGAGTATTTTAATTGATGAATTTTTGTCTCTTTATTTAGGTGGAAATAAGCAAAAAAAATTGTGACTCAAATCAAGATTTGTAGGTATAATTTTTGTTAGTAATTACAGAAAAAATAAAGCTCCAAGTTTTGGTAGGAAAGATTTTTGACAAATAAGAATAAAAACAATGTGAAATAGTGAGGTGGGTTTTTTTTTTTGTTTTTTTTTCCCGCCCTCATGCTTTTATGAGGAGGTGTTGAAGTTTTTATCTTGATACACTTGCCAAAATTTGACCAAAAGACCAAGCAGCATTTTTAAAATCCCTTTTTAGTTACATTGAGAACTTCTCAGCACCTCTTCAAATTGGATTAAGACTTTTTTTTTTCCTAAATAATGGAAACCTTAATCGCAAATATAAAAAAAATGTTAATGACATTACCTTGTTCATTATAATATTTAATGCTTTCAATATTGCTCTTAAATTTGATTTGTTATTATTAACAAAAAGTTATAAAAAATGCTTTACATTATTTTAGCATTTACTTTGGGGAGTTTTTATATTTTCTTCATCTTTGTGTATTTTCAAATTATTGTTAATTTAATTTTTAGATATTTTGTATTAGATAATTCACTTCATAAAAATGTATTTGTACTTAGATTTCTATTTGTTTTGTTTAAAAATATACAATTATTATTTGAATATTTTGCCATCACCAACTCTCTGCTCAGGGCAATCATGAGTGTCTATTCTATTATGTGTAACATGATTTGACTTCATTGCTCACATAGTCTGATCTCTCTTTCTTAGTATTGAGAAATTCCATTGTTAGTGGCTATATTCTACTTTAATAAATATGCCTCATATTACTATAACAACAGAATATCTCATTTGTAAGTAGGGGCAACCAGGTAACTAATTGCTTTTTATTTCTTTTGTCTCATATTAACTTTTTTGGTATATTTTTACTATTTTAAAAAAAAAATTGTATCTTACATAAAACTATAGTTAATTGTATTGATAAGAATCCTAGGTTATTGATGCATAAAATATAACCAATAAAATTGCAAAATTACTTAAATATTACCATCTTTTAATAGTACAGGTATACTAATAATTTATATAAAAGATTAATTAAATTTAGTTAGTATGAGTATGATAGTAGCATTATTGCTATAAATCCTGTGAATGTATGGATATATATCATTGTAGTTTTTTTTATTAAAATACCATAATTGGCTCAGGCTATATATTAACCTCTAGCATTCAATCAACCCAAACTCGCCCTGTAAATATCAGCTCTCTATGTTCAGCCTGTTGTAACCAGCTCCATGTATCAGTTGTCATATGGGGTACACGTTTGGGCGACCATGTCTCTTAAGATAGGACTGACCAGGCAGAAGATTTTCCTGCAGTAGGTTGCCATTACTTTCTGCAGTAGATTGGGTTCTATAGCCAAGGCTATAGAACCCAATCTATCCTGTTAGTTAATCCTTAGCTGGAGGGAGAGGAGACGGACTAATACCTTTTCTAAGGGTATTTGTGTGTAAGTGAATGCAGCAATTTAACTGAAATTCAAACTCTGCTCTCTAATTTCTCGTTCCAAGCTGATATCCGCTGCACCACAACACACATCCTTGGCCCATGTATACTCAACTGTAATATATGAAAACATCACTACAAATAACACAGAAAGTCACACAAACAGTGAGACTTTGAGAAGTGATATTTACAGGACAGGTTTAAGTGTTTTAAATGCTAAAAGTTTAAAGAAAGTGAAAAATAAAATATTATAGTTTTCCTATACAAAATCTTGGGGTTGTAGAATATAACAACGTTTTTCATTGGAAGCAAGCAATACTTTTCAGGTACAATGTGTAACAGTTTCAGTGAAGTGCATAACCATTGAACTTTACAGTATTCCGTTACTTCCCATTAGGTGTCTTAATAGAGTGAAACCTTTTTTTTGAATTGGTCACTTAGCAGAATGCAAACTTTATTTTATACAAAATTCTAGAATAATTTTAAAATTATTTGAACTCTGTGATGGACTTAAGCACCAGTTCTCATTTGACCAGTTAAGCAGTGCCAAGCTAAGTCATTACATAGATGGTGGACCACTTGGAAACACTGGTTAATATAAGTGAAAATTGAGTACAAAACTAGTTGGCCATTGGGCTAGCAACATCATTCAATAAAAACTTGCTATGGAAACTCCAACAGTAGCACCTAATGTTATTGTGATCTGTGGCCCCATATTCCTCATTAGAGTCTGGGATTAAAGGAAGAGGGAGGAAGGACATAAGACTATTGCTGTTATTATTACAACTAGGTAGTAAGCACAATTTAACACAAATTATCAGAGAATAGAACTATAACTAGTGATTCAGATCTTGCTTAACCACTAATCTTCTGTGGTCAAATTGGTTAATGCTTCACTTATGAAAGATGAGCTTCCAGAATATAGAATATTAGTTAATGCATAAGAAGCTACCTCTTTATTTCAATTTGCTGCTTATTTTAATGGTCAGAGGGTATTTATCATAAAATGCTATGATAAAAAACAACAATATGATGGAGAAATTAGTACAAAAAATTAACAGGTATTTGGATTCTTTGATATTTCAACATTCATCATGACATTCCAGATTGCTAGGGTGAGGAGCCACATAAAGAAAAATTTCCATTTAATACACCATCTATTTTTTATTTTGTTATTTTCTAGTCGCCGTCTACTTCCTCCATCGCCAGGTAAAGCCCTGAAATCTGTACCTTCATCGTCTTCCTCATCACCCTCATCAGTTCCTTCTAGCAGCAACAGCAGCAACCGAGAAAGACGAAAAAAGAAAGTAACCTCTGGTGATGACCAGCTTGATAGTGGAAATATCAAAGCATGTTTAGATAATGAAAGTCCAAATGAAGACAATATAAAGAGTCCAAGTGATGATGTCTTAGTCCACCCAGAAGAGGAACCTAAGTCTCCCCAACTAATAGCTGCAGCTCCCTCTAGTGTTTTTGATTCCCCCAGATCCAGTGCCTCATCATCGTCCACAGAGTCCAGTTTAAATGAGTCTTCATCTACTTTGGCCAACAGTGAAAATCAAACGCAAGATACAGTCATTGCAAATACTATTGTACAGGTCAGCATTTTATTTATTTTTTAAAAATTTTATTTTACAAGCACGTTAATACTATTCCTTCGAGTAGGGTTACTGCCAGAGATTTAGTTTCTAATTTGGCCGTTCATATCCCAGCAGCAATAATATTCAGAGGAAACCTTTTATGCGCTATTTATATATAAACCACCTTAAAATAAGTAAGGTGTTAAAAGTATGAGATGTTTATTTTATATAATCATTTTTAAATGTTTTTACAGAAGAATATATTAGAAGAAATAAAACTAGTTTTTTATACTTTCTGTAATTTTGAGATTATGATAGGTGATTCATTCATTTCACGAATTATTTGAACGGTTGATCTCCTTTTTTTTTTTCTTTTTTTTTTTTGTCATTACTACGTTACATTTTTAAGTAAGGCTGGAACAATATGCCTATCAATCTTTATGTTGTAAACAGATTGTCCATTAAGCATAAAGTTCAATCCGAACCTGTTAGGGCGCCACTCCTATTTGACTACATAATGGACTGTTCCCATTGCTATATATAGCAATGGTGGATTCTCTACAGGAGAGTCATAGAGAGTCACTTGAGAGTCAGTGCGAGTCAGTGAAGAGTTAGTCACACTTCCGGTGGCGTACCGGTAGTAATCGCGTATATACACGTCTTACGACAGATTGGACTCTTGTATCTTTCTATTGTAAATATTACTAATCACTTCTGTACATACTAACCGTCTTTCCGCGGAATACAACTTATATTCTGATTCTGTTGTTGAGTTATTCATTCATACTTGGCGACATAACAAAACCACAAGGGGAACTCTTATATACGATCCTTTACCAAAGATATTGGAAAAAATGGTTGGTTCACTGTACTGCTCCAGAAAGTACTTGACTCCTTCTGCCATATTTTGTCTTTACAAGAGTCATATAAGATCAAAAATGAAGTATTGCTAACATATCTGGATTGGAGTGACCTAATCCTTATTTCCCAGCCTTGATACTACAAATATCTAGGATCACACATCAAGAATTCTGAAAAAGACTTTGATATCAGAAAAGGCGTAGCATGGACTGCTTGTAACAAAATGGATAAGATCTGGAAACCCAATCTTGATTGTAAGATCAAAATCCAAGTTTTTTGCACACTTATTGAACCAATCTTACTCTATGGATCTGAAACTTGGACTCTTTCAGCAAAGCAACAGTGCTGTTTAGATGGATGTTATACTCGTCTTCTCAGAAGAATACTTGATGTTTCATGGCAAAACCACCCAACTCTGGAAATAATATATGGAGACCTACCAAGAGTATCAACTTTAGTTCAAAAGAGACGTGTCCAGTTTGCTAGGCATTTTGCACGTGCCACAGATGAACTTGTTTCATCGTTTGTATTATGGAGGCACCCATCATCCCACAATCGATCTCGTAAGTTAACCTTTCCAGACAGGATACATAGAGATGCATCTATCACCAAGGAAGACCTTACAGGAGCTATGACAAATAGGGAATACTGGAAGGGTATAGTGAGTTCTATCTCAGCTGAGGCCGCAGAATGATGATGATGATGACTCCAAAGTGATTTAAGTGACCTTTTTAAAGATGATTTATTTTCCACCAATGCAGCCACTTTCCTCACAGACACAATTTTGCAAGCTTGTCACTACTCTATTGCCTATTTCCATGGCAACTGTTTAGACACACTTCATTCCTTAATATCACCAATTCAGATCTTCACAACTAAGACCTACCATACTGCATTTACAGAATTGAACCACCCTGACTTTCATATTCCATTTGTAAGGAAGAAGTTCCACTTAGATTCATTTTTCCCCCCAAGAACTACTTGTGAAACAACCTTCTGTATGAATGTTACCCCTACACTCTTGACCTCTTCAAGCCAAGGGTCAATTGTTACCTATCCTCTATATTCACCTAATTCCCACTTCCTACTTTTACTTTCATATCACACACCTCATTCAGTAACCCTCTACATTTAGGGGCTCTTGAATCTTGTATTGGGTGAACATTAGTAAAAAACAGAAGAAAAAAATGTTGGCAAATATGTTAATCACTCACCCATTATGTCAATCCTCAAAGTATCCTGTGACAGAGATAATTCCATATTTTATTTGCAGCATTGATCTCCAGTCCTTTTCTTACTGAACTAAGAAATCTACACTAACCTGACTTGTACAATTTTCCACAAGACTTATGTATGCAGCATTGAATTTTCTTACCTTTCAGTGATATACCTGGCATATTACTTGGACTTTAACAACAAAATATAAATCCGAACAAATTTTATCTTGATATCGCTTATTTTTCAATAATGATAAGGGAGCATGATAAACAGAAATCTATGATATTTATTTATTTTAAACAATTGGAGTAGATAGACTAAACTATTGCCCGGTTCACACTCCACCCACGTCTATTGAACAGGTGAAGAGGCTCTGTGGGTATTTGTGTCTTCTCAGAGTGTAGTTCGTAGACGAGCTCCGCCAGCTGCTACTCGTAGAACCCGGAACACTGCTTCACCAGGGACTCCGTTTCCTGCGCACTGTAAGCAAAACGCTGTCTCCCAAACACCGGTGTAGCCTTCTCGAAGCGAAGTGACTCCAAAACAGAAGTAGGCTCTTTTTATGTGTTTTTTGGTCTCGTAATTTCCCACTCTCCGAGAGCCTCACTTTCACCAATGACGCATGCGCTGTGTCATTCGAAAAACTGCCTTGCATGAGCTCGCCTCGCGGTTCCATTACGTCTACGAACGCACGTGCAAACAAACCGCCTTCTTTTGCTTCGGCGAGGTAAGTCTCCATCACACTCCCCCCTGATCTCATCATCACAAAAAGTGCATTCGGGAGCGGCTCTCTTCTGGCGGGTGCTCCTTCGGAGGGGTACGACACAAGGTTCGTCCTCAGATGGGCTGTCACCTGAGGTTTCGTCATGCACGTCAGCATCCTCTGTTAGTGGACCATCGGAGCCATCACTTGGTTGACCTGACCCCAAGTAAATAAATCGCTCACTCTCTTCTGTGTCGGTTTCATCGCCCGACGATGCATATGGTCCTGAAAATGGCCGTAGGTCTTTGACATGGCGTGGTACCCCATCAATTCGCACTGTCAGCGGGCTGACAATTTCGGTTACCCGCCCGGTCCTGAACTTGGTTGTGCATTTGCTGTGCGGATTTTTGACCCAGACAACGTCACCTTCTTCATATCTCCCTCCGATAACCTGTGGTTCTGGTGGGGGTTTGGCTTCAATGCCTTTTACTCTGACGTGGTAATTATGCAGCACGTCAGCCGGTGCCATGGAAGGTGAGACATCGTCCTTTGGCGTGACATTATACCAATAAACGGCCTCCAACGCGGAACAACCCTTCCTTGCTGCGATGGTCTTAATGCTCCTGTGGCTGCGCTCCACAATTCCATTACCAGCCGGTGAATATGCGCATCGGAATCTTAACTGTACACCCCAGCTGTTTGCAAACTCTTTAAAGTGTCTGCAAGTGAACGCAGGGTCATTGTCAGTCAATATCTTGGTTGGTGGGCCCCGTTCAAAGAAAATCATCTTCAACTGGTGAATGACACTATGTGCATCTTGTCGACGCAATGTCCGCCAAATTGCAAACCTGGAGGGACCGCAATCAATGAGCGTTAGAAAATGCTCGCCATTGTAATGGGTTATGTCCATTGCTACTCTACTCCAGTTGTTTTCCACGCTCAATTTTCCCTTTTTCCAATGAACTGGCGCCGGATCTATAGACTGGCAGGCTTCGGCAGGCTTTAATAACCGATCGCACGATTTCCTTCGACACTAGTGGGTCGATAAGTCTGGTGAAGTATAGGGTTCGTTTCACGCCCGCATGTCCACTTTCTCGGTGGACGTCAACCACCTGACTTTTATTCAGTCGGCACCTCATTGCAGCGCAACTCTCCGGGACTGGCTCTTTTCCCTCCTTATGTAGATTCACCAACTTGCTTGGCACTCTGGTGAGGCAATCTGCGCGGTTTTGACAGGATTTCACCAGCGTGACATCCATGGTCAATCCATATTCTTCCATTAATGCCCGCAGTGTTCCTAAGCGTCGTCTCACTAGCATTTCACCAGCCGCCCTAGTGTTCACACATGCCTTCCCAGTCAAGGTGTCGGATATCCACCGATGTACGCATGCTGAATCGGTGACCAGATGCAACACTGTAGCCTGCCATTGAAGGGCCAGGTTGATGCCTTTGACTGCTGCATCTAATTCAGCCAGATTGATATGCCTGGCATCATTGATCGGGCGCAACCAAGAAGCATCCTCAACGACGCTTCCATTCGCCTCTAACGCCACTCCTGTGGCCACAGAACTTGCATCCACCCAGACCTTCATCTTGTTGCCATTTATGCACCAGTCTCCTCCAACAGGGTCCATTTCACATACTCTGGTCATCGTCTCTTCCAGCATACGAAGCAGATTGGCATCTCTGATTTCCTCGTCCCATCTCTTGGTTACCGCACTTGCTCGGCGCTTGATGAATGCAGTCGCCACCCTTAGCCAGCCACACACGGGGAAGTGGCCCACGAGTTCCCCACAAATGGAAAACACACGTCAACGAGTCACCACGTCGGGAATTTCCGGGATCTGTCCACCCCGCTTCCATCGGAGAGTACCGTTCTCTCCCCACACCTGCAGACCGAGGACCCTAGTTCCGTCTCGTAGCCGTTTTGGGTCTTTACAGACTAGGCCGTAATCTGAGAGGTGCTGTCGAACGCGCGATGCAGAAATCAGGCTCTCATTGATAAAAATGTCGTCAACGTAAGCCGACGTGGCACTTTTGATCACACGATCTTGGGACATTATAGCGTCGACGACAGATTTCATGATGAGTGGTGCCACATTTAGGCCAAACCCCAATCGTGTAAGGCAGAACCGCTTGCCCTTGAAAATAACTGTTTGGAATGGCCACAGCTTCTTGTCAATGTGAATTTGTAGGTAGGCATGTCGCAGATCCAAGAGCGACACATCAACTCCTTGCTGTCGCCATTCTCTGAGCTTTTGTGCGCACACTTCGGCATCGGCAGTGAATGCTTCTACAAATCCGTTCAATTCTCGGTAGTCGAGTACCGGCCGGACCTTTTGCTTATGTTCCTGCACGACTGCCATCAAGGGAATTAGACCCTTGGGTGGACCAAGTTCCTCCTCGGGATATGGCAGCAACCATCCGTTACGTTGCCATAGCAAGAGTTCTTTCTCGTACGCATCCCGGGCATGGTCTGGCACAGTGTACTCTTGCACGTTATTTGTCAGCTCGCCGGGCGAGCAACCACTTGCCCATTTCCATGTTGCAGTCCACGCTCTTTGCCTTTCATCGAAGGTCACACTGAAATCGGGCTCATTGATAGAAATGGCGGCACATCCATCCAGGTTCTCCAAAGTATGCCTCACCAGATTCCGTCAGGCGAACACCTCCTAGCTGTTTGATCGCGTCGATGCCAATAAGCAGGTCAAAACCCAACAATTGTCCATCCACGACCAGGACCTCAATGTTCACGGGCTGAGACTGTTCAACTTCCAATTTTATTCTGCCGTGCCCCCGGCACTTCAAGGTCTTCCCATCGGCCGTCAGCACTCCTATTTCCTTCTGTCTCCAATGGCGACACACAGCTTTGCTCACCAGCGTCTGTGAGCAGCCGGAATCCACCAGAGCTGTGCATTCTCGCCCATCCACGAGCACTTTTACGGCGGGCAATTTCTTGATTCTCACTTGCTCAGGGAGGAGACTGGCGCTGACGTCTCCTCCCCTTGGGCGTTTCCCTGGCATCTTGATGATGTATGTCCAAGTTTATGGCATCTGAAGCATCGGGTTTCACGGTGAGACTTCCGCACTCGACCGTCCGACCTCACTTGGCGTCCCTGCATACAATCCTTCGCCATGTGGTTGGGTCCAGAACACTTGTAGCAAAAAAAGGTCTCACTGCGCGAGTTATCAGGGAGCAACTCTGTATTCGAATGTGTTTTGCCAGTGGATGCAGCGACCGATTCCTTACAGCTTCCATTGTCGGTCATGATAGCCCGTGCTCGAGTCAAAAGCTGCTCCAATGTCATGGTCTCCATTCTGGACGAGGCACGAAGAAGCTGTCTAACATATTGTGGCAACCCCGAAACAAACGCGCATATCATCCATCGTTCGGGCAACGATCCCTCAACCAGCCGAGCTAAACGATGTAGTTCGGCCAGAAACTCGTCCACTGTTTCTCCCGAGCGAAGTTGCCGAGTAACAAATTGATCGTATGCATCAAATGCATCTGTCGCATACGCGGTCATGAGGGCCCGTTTAATTTGCTCCGCATCCGCTTTCTGCTCCTTGCTGAGCTGCCTGTATACGGCAAGAGCACCGCCTCGGAGGCGTAATGGAAGAATCCGCTCAACTTTGTCCATAGCACAGAGTTCGCAGACCAACTCTGCATTTTCGATCCACTCGACGATTGGCATATCAGTTGCAGCGCCACTGAACTCGGGAATCAACCGGACATCAAAGACTTTGCCGTCCATAATGGAAATCGTAATAGATGCCGAAATAGCTTGTGGGTATTTGTGTCTTCTCAGAGTGTAGTTCGTAGACGAATTAATAACCGCTCCGCCAGCTGCTACTCGTAGAACCCGGAACACTGCTTCACCAGGGACTCCGTTTCCTGCGCACCGTAAGCAAAACGCTGTCTCCCAAACACCGGTGTAGCCTTCTCGAAGCGAAGTGACTCCGAAACAGAAGTAGGCTCTTTTTATGTGTTTTTTGGTCTCGTAATTTCCCACTCTCGGAGAGTCTCACTTTCACCAATGACGCATGCGCCGTGTCATTCGAAAAACTGCCTTGCATGAGCTCGCCTCGCGGTTCCATTACGTCTACGAACGCACGTGCAAACAAACCGCCTTCTTTTGCTTCGGCGAGGTAAGTCTCCACCACAGGCTCATCCCTTGTTTCCTGTTTAGGATGCGGTTTCCGGTTTTCTCTTTTCCAATCTTTTCACTCTTTTCTAAACTATTGCCCGGTTCACACTCCACCCACGTCTATTGAACGGGTGAAGAGGCTCGTCCCTTGTTCCCTGGTTGGGATGTGGTTTCCAGCTTTCTCTTTGTCCAATCTTTTTACTCTTACATAGCCCCTTGCGCATCAGTGGCGTTATCGCCTTGCTTGGGGTGATATGATTAAAAAAAAAAAAAGACAGGAAAATGTTATATGTATTTTTTGTCTGTTTTTAATACAATAATAATTAGGTTTATTTTTCTTTCTGAGTTCCCTTTTTCTTTCTACATTTTTCGCTGCTGGTACATACTTCAGTCGCATGTTTCCTCCACATTTTTACACATGATATATTCCCCCACACAGTTTCTATTTGTATATACGTCAATGTCATATTTTCCACATAATGTCATCTATTTTTCAGAATAATCGTTCATTTTGTTCAGTACACAATATCAGTCAGTTTTTCCAAAAAGTTTAAAAAAAAAAAAGAAAAAGAAAACAACTTTTCTTGATGAATTCATCAAGTCAAAACTGTAAGCATTTATATAATTGAATATGTATAACTGAAAAGGTCATAGAAAGCTTGGTCAAATGATAATTTTACCAAGCTTGATAATTGTAATGTTATGCATTTATATAAATACAGATTTTGTCAAAAACAAAAGTTTTGCATCATTTTAATAATAGTCTAATTCAGTAATTTTTCTATTCATTTGTTTAATGGGCTTTATGCTAGTTTTTTGATGGAAAAGCATGTCTTGCTTTCTTTGTTAGGAATAATATTGACATTTGCCATTTTTTTTATTTTTCAGCAACCAAAATTAGAAGATAAACAAGTAAAAGTCCCAAAAAAGAAGCCAGTTCGAGCCAAATCATTATCTTTTGGAGATGCAGAATCATTAAGTGAAAATATTTCTGTCATAAAAGTAATTTATTCTATTTTTTTACCTTTTTATCAAAAGTTTTATTGCAAAAGAAAAATCAGCTAATATTGGTTGATTTATATTTATAATTATTTTACTGATATAAGTCTTACTAATTAACCTGTAACTAGTGGAGGGTGGAGAATAGGTTAATTCCTACTTTTCACAAGGATATTTGCACATAAGTGAATATAATGAACGTGACTGAAATTCAGACTTGGATCTCCGATTTCTAATTCTGATCTGTTATCCATTACACCACTAGCACATCCAAGCTCACAACACCTGATATTGTAAACCCCCATCAGAGTACTAACCAGACTTGACATTGCTTAACTTAAGTGATTGCATGAGAACTGGTGTTTCAATGCGATATGGCCATAAACCCACTTAATATTGAAGGAATAATATTAGTTTCTTGAGAATATATGTAACTTGATTGATAATTTTGTGGATTTTAATAGCCATAGATCTTCAGTTCAAAATTCAGATTTCAATCTGTCCGTACCACATGAGTTTGATTCCTTTTTTTTTTTTTAATCATTTCATTTCACCCCAAGTAAAGCGAAAGATGCAAGGGGTTACTGAGTGTGAGAAGTTATGAGAAAAAAATGCAAGAGAGAACAGGGATTAAGAAAGCAGAAGATAATGATTAGCATTGCATCTACATTTTTGGAGATCAATGTTGACTGGAATGCAAAAAATGCAAGAGAAGAAACTGTTAGCATAGAACTTTGGTCACATCTAGCCATTTCAACAGTAAAATGATGAAACCTTCTCACTAATCTAGTACTGAACTTAAGTTCATAGTTTAGATACTATAAATGAAAGTTCATCATAACAATTACTATGAAAATATTTATAGAGAAGGCACAGGGAAACTAGGTTATGGTGGTACAAAAGTAACTGAAGCTGAGGTCAAGACCAATAACATTGCAGATTCTTTTATCAAAAAAGTATAAGTACATGGCAGAAGCACCAAGCCATATGTAGCAGCAATATTTAATGCATGGAACAAATGGTAAAATTCTAAATTTGTAAAATAGATTCTGACAAGAAAAATTGTCTAGCATAATGAAGTGAGTTTACTTTTCTAGCAGCAGTCCTAGCAATTGATTCAGTATAATTTATCCACTTCATTCTTCTTAAAATTCTAAATGATAGTTTTAATATTTATATGTGCATTGTGATAACAAAAGGAAAACTATTATTTTTATTAGTATTTATTTTATGTTATTATCTGTATTGCAACTTTGATATATAATCATTTGATGATTACTAAGTATGCAAGACATGTTTATTTTGTTTCTGTTTATGCTGTTTATTTAATGATCATAGAATAATGATTTGGATGTTGCACAAATAAAGTTAATGGTAAACTTCTATATGACATGTTGCTTCTGGTTGTTGGCAATCATGGCTCTATAATTTCCTGTCCTTTGTACAAATGTTGTCCTTTTGCTATCTCTTCTAAACTCTGTTCTGCTATTTTATATACATAAGCATGCTAGTTTGGTTATGCACTGTTTTCCTCTGTTCCTCTTGCATTCAATATGTACTGTGTGTGTCAAATTTTCTAACCCCTCTTTCTTTATTGTGTACTCTAGAAATTTCAGTCATCTCTTGATGTTAAGTATAAGTGTCCTTTTCATTTCATCTTCTCAAAAACTTCATAATTGCTCACATGTTCAGTCCATGATTTTCTCAGCATATTTCTTTAGAGCCACATTTCTGGTGCGTTGGGTCTCTTCATCTGCAAGGAGATTGTCAAGTATTCACTGCTATATAGGTGTACTGATATTACATAACAGTTCGGTACTCTTTTCTTTGTTTCTAACAAATTTTTTGTTTCTTAATTCTTTGCTTAGCTTTTTGAAGGCATCTTTTGCTATCTATGTGCCTTCAAATTTTGATGTCACACTTTGTGTCCTCTGTTAAAATGCTTTTCAGGTAATTTGAATTTTTGTACTTGCCACCAATAATAAATCCTGGTAGGACTTCTAATTCTCTCAGTATCCCCCCACTGTATGGGTTAAATACGTCTTGCAAAAAGGCATATCCTTATCTTATACTCCTTTCTATTTTTGTATATTAACTGAATTTATTTTCAATCTGTATGCAGTCTGTTTATTCCTTTTTATAATTTATGAAATATAATAAGAATTATTAGCCCAGTTGGTAAAAATACAATAGCAGCAGTTCTAGAAACAACGAAAGTTAATTGAAAAAATTCAAAAGAAAATGGAAAATTCTCCAATTTCTTTATCAAGAAAATATTGATGTCATCCTTATCATTACATAGAATCTGTAATTCTACATAAAGATAATGACAGTACCCAATTCACCGCTTGTGAATTTAAAGAACTGACCATATTACTACCCCACTGTATCACACAGTCAAATGGACAAGCAGAATGTTTTGTGAGTATTTTTAAGTGAGCTTTGAAAAAACAAATAATGAAAAAGTGAGTGAAGAAGCACTACAAAAATTCTTGGAAGTATACCAGATAATGCCGAATCCCAATACACCAGCAGAATTGATGTTCACAAGAAAAATTAAATCTGTGTTTGATAAGTTGTTACTAAGTCAAAAAGAATAAGAACAGGTCACAAAAGACACAAAATGTTTCAAAAATTGGCAAAAAAAGTTTTTATGTATGTATAAAAATGGGAAAGAAATGTTGGAAGACAGCGTAATAAGGTCACAAATTAGAAAAAAAAACAATTTATATAGTGAAAGGAAAAAAATGGGAATACAAAAGGCATTGGAATCAGTTTAAGAAAAGAAGAAAGGACCACAAGAAAGAAAGAACCTATTCAAATTCTTTATCATATTTTTAACATACCAACACCCCAAAAATTTGTTAAACTTACAAATATGAGTACCAGAAAAAGAAAATGTACAAAAAAACTAGTAGTTGACCTAAAACAAAAGAAATATAAAGTTCAATATGTGACAAACTTGCCAAAAAGAGGAAGGAATGAATACTAAGAAATAAAATATTTAATGAAAAAACCTCAGAAATGGGATGCTGTGGAATAAATAAAACACCCCCAGTAACTCAAATGAACTCAGCAAGACACTTTAAATAAAGAACTCAAAGAGAGTTCTAGGACACAGTTCCAAGAGAATTCCAATAGTTTTCATTTGAGTCAGTTGAGACATAATATTATAACTGTTAGTAGATAGTTATAACAGTCGTTAAATAAATCATTTGGATTTACAAACATATATACAGGAATACAAAAAAGTTAGAAAGTATTAAAAATAGTTTTTTTGTTGAATTAGTTCTTAAGTAGTTTATCACTGTAGTTTGTACAATACTTTTAAATAGTTGGTCTACAGAAAAATAATGGGGTTAAAAAAGGCTTTTGTTTTTAATGAAACTTCACTGTCTTTATTGTTGGAGATGATTTGTTTGGAGTTGCTTACATGTTTCATTCAGCATGTGCTGGAGGGAGGCTGTTGTGCCCTCTTTTGTTCAACCTGAAGAAATCTGCTTCTATGATCTCTGAATATTGAAATTCTGTTGGTTTTTATAAGAAGTTTTTGTCAAAAATAGGTTCAAGAAATATAGACTTAGTTTTCTCTGATTGGTCAAATATTTAATATGATGTTAATTTCTAACTAAAAGACACTTTGATTTAAACAGTGTGTGTTGTGTTTGTAATATTGGGTATACTTTAATATGTTATTTATGTAGGTATGTAACTTTTGTTAGAAATAGGGTTTATTTCCTATAGATCAATTTGATTAAGACTAAATCTTTGATTTTGGTTAAATTGCAAAAAGCTGTTAGGGATGAATAATTTGGCCAGTGTAGCTTGGAAGTAAAGGACAGATTGTTATTGGCTGATCTGGTTCTGTGTCTCATGGCTTCAATTACAAATTATATCCACTTATAAATATCTTTTTAGGAAAACTATGAGAAAGAACCGCAAAAAGCAATGGCAACCTACTGTGGGATAAACTTCTGCCCAGTCAGTCACGTCTCTTTCGAGACATGATCGCCCAAGCGTGTATCACGTATGGCACTTAACTGACTGACTGATGAGAAAGTGGAAAAGGTTTTTGTGTGACACGTTTTGTCATTTAGGACTTCATTGGACTAAGATGATGTCTACATTGATGTGATTACGGTTCTACATGAAGATTTTAAATTTATCTTTTGGTTATGTAATTTAGCTGATTTCATTTAGTTTCTTTTTCTTTATTTTGTCTTAATGTGGGATATTTATGGAAACCTGAAAAAAAAGAAGAAAAAACTAAATGAAATTGGCTAGACTACATATCCAAAACATATTTTTAAAAAAAATATTTCTCAGTGTCCCCCTTTCCATCATGCACATATGTAATCACATCAACGTAGATATGAATTTAATCTGATGAAGTTTTAAAGAACAAATGTTTCATACAAAACCTTTATTGACTTTGTCATAGTTTTCCTTAAAATTGTTCTGATATATAAAATGTCTATATTGTTCTCACATTAATACTGCAAAAGTGAATTTATGCACAGATTTTGTATACTAATAATGGTTTAATCATTAATATATTTTCATGATTCCTTTTTAAAGCCAAAAAATTCGATTGAACGATCACGTCCATTACCGCCTCCTCCAAAAATTGACAATAGCAGTGGAGAACCCCAGCACGGAAGTAGTATTATGCCTCGGTCTTCATCAAGTTCCTCAAGCTCTAAAGAATGCAGTGCCAATCTTGGAGAAGGTGAAGCCCCAAAGGTAAATGCCACTTGCTCTGTCTTTTCTCGCACTTCCCGCCTGTGGAATTCCTTTCCACATGCCTGCTTCCCTGACAACTACAATCTCCAGGAGTTTAAATGTAAGGTCAATAGACACTTCCTAACACACTAATTTGCATCTATTTTCTCAAACACTCTCACCTTACCCGTCTATCACCCTCCTTCTGACATTTCCTATATCTAACCATCCTTCTCATCACTTCCCCGACCCTATGTAACCCCCTGCGCAGTAGTGGCAGTGGAATGCCTTGCTCGGGGTGAAACGATTAAAAAAAAAAAAATTACAAGTGGTCAGATTTGAAATGTCATTTCCTTAGAAATGACTCTGGAAATTTGGAGCTCAAAATTACCTGATCTTTTAATAAATAAACCAACCCACAAGGAACACTTGGTATGGTAAATATTTATATCTAAAGAGCCTTAATGAATTTAAAGAGAGCAAGTTTTTATTTCTTTGTTGAAAGTGGAATTTTTCTTTGAAGTGTTTTTATATATAATATGAATAACACACACACAAAGGTTGAGTAAAATGCTTTTTTTTACTATTTCAAGCTTTACTTAATATTTAAAACAAATTACCTATGTAAAACATTTATTCATCAAAATATATCCCACCATATCTGTTGTTTCCTGCCAACATTATGCCAGAAGCTTATTCCACACTTATACCATTTGATTGGTTTAGAGGCAAAAAGTTTCTTACATTGTTTTCAACCTCATTCACATTGTTGAATTTTTGTCTGTGAAGGAAATGAACTATGGCTCAGAAAAAGAGGTAATCTAATGGTGCAAGGTCTGAACTGTAGGCTGGATGAAGCAGCACTTCCATCCTCTCAAGTTCCTTAAGTTTGCACATTGGCCAATATGTACTGGGGCATTGTCATGCTAAAGGAGTGTACATATTTGATTGGCCAATTCTGGGTAGCTGGCTTTTCAAAGCCTCATATGCTTCCACCAGTTGTTGAGCATTGTCCATCTGAGACAAAGTTAAAGTGTAGCACTCCCTCAAAATTCCATCAAAAACACAACATGCAGGGTTCATACAGGTCCTGAAAACCTTGAAAAGTCATGGAAAATTGGCAGGGCCTTTTCCAAGGCTTGAAAAAAAAAAGTTACTTGAACAATCTGGGAATTTTTCTAAATTGGGCTGCCCACACATCCTTTTTCTCAATTCATGAAAGTCAAAATGCTAAATCTCAGAAATCTTTTTGTACAAGCTAAAATTTTTTTTTAGTTGTCAATTTGGCAATTGTTGCAAATGGTGGTTTGTTTCCTTGATTAGAATGAGTTTATGACCTTGTAGTTATCTCTATATTTTCTCGTCTAGGTGACGAGAAAGAAAGAGAGAATATAAAGGCATTTCTTCTACTACTCTCGCTCCACAAGAAAAAAAGGAAAAGCAAAGATAAAAGGCATCAGAGATAAGTAAACATCTCTGTTAAAGATAAATTAATTTACACTCATTGAATTTGTAGTTGGAAGGAAAGTAAATTATTTTACAGTAATAAAATATGTTTTGATCTTGAGTCAGTAGTGGAAAAAATAGATACTTTACATGTACCTTGTGAATGTGTATCTATGTGTAAACTGCATTTGTCTAAATTGTTCCCAAAAGTAACAAATTTGAGAATCAGATTTGATTAAAAGAAAATGTACATGAGAAGGACTATAGGATAGAAAATGTGCCTTTGTTATGTCTAATGATAGGATATAAAATGCGTCTTTGAAAAAAATGAGAAGAATGTTATTTTTAACATTTGCAGGCTATTAATGATTTGTATCTTTAGCTTTTATTAGTGTGAAAAATTGATGAAATATATTTATACTTATTTGTTTTTTATTGCTTGGTTTTAAAAGTTCAATCTGGCAACCCAGCCCTTTTACTTTTATATTTATGTCATAAATGTCTAGAAAATGTACAAACCTGGGAATGGCTCCTAGACATTTTGTCAATTGTTATCAGATTTGTGAATTTAATTAAAAAAAAACCAAAAAAAAAAAACCAGAAAAATGGTCCCAGACCAAGTTCTCCTCTGCAATGCTATCAAATGTGAATGATACTTTATTTCCAGTTAAACTTCAGATTTTTGTGCCTGTTTCTAAAGACATTGAAGCAATTTTGATAAAATATCAGTGAAAAAAGTTGCTTCCTTTCCTTGCAGATGATCTTTTTAGGATGATCATGTAACTGTTAAAATTTATAAAGAATGAGCACACTAAAAAGGTAATTTTCCAAACTGAATCAATCTGTAAGCATTTTCTTAAACCCAAACATACATATAAATGCTGCAAAGATTAAGTGTAAATTTCTGGCAGATAGGGCAATGCAAAATTTATCAAGAAAAGGAAATGTATCAACAAAAGATCTGTTTGAATGCAAATTTGCAACAAATCAATGTTTATCACAAACTTCTGGCTAAATCTTCCCTTAGATACCCTCTTGTAAGATCACTTGCAGGGTTGAAACTTGAATCTATGTGTGAAAAAAATCTGCTATAGAAGACAGTCTAACATTATGTGTTTTCCACATAATGGACATAAAACAAATTTACAGATTTGATTGTGATGACATCATCAGTCAGTACAAAGAGTTCAAGGAGGTAGTTACTGGAAATAACTGTTTTCAAGAATTTCAGCAAGCATGAAGACTGGACACTTTATTCTACTCTTCTTTGTCTAGCAACAAAGAATATCAAAAATTGCAAAGTTGTTCACAGATTGTTGGTAATATCTCATAAACAGGCATCAGTGGAGAGAGGTTTCTCAGTCAATAAGGAAATTTTCACTGACAGTATGAAACAGCAAACTCTGGTCGCACAGTATTATCATAGACTATTTTGCCACAGTTGGAAGTGCTTAGAATATTCCCATGACTAAGGCTCTTGAGGAGAAAGTTGACCAGACTCAGAACCAGAACTTCACACTTATCACAAAGTCTAATGCCATGTGAAGCTCTGCAAAGGACAAATCCAAAAGAATTGGAAGAGGAGCTAAATGCTAAACTAGATGAACTGAAAAAATGTTATCATTGTGCTCTGTGCCATGTGGAAAGAAAGCCGTGAGTAGTAGGGGTAGCTAAAATGTGTAGTCTTTTTGTGAAAGCTTTTCATTAAAACTGTTACACTTAAGTTCACAGGAAAATCAAGAATTTTCGAGAAATTGACAAACCATGAGTAATCTAGGTAACTGAAATTTGTAACAGTAAGAATTAAAGTAAATTAAAATTTTCAAACATAGTAGGACTCCAAACTGTGTTGAATGCTACACAAAATGTGTGATATAACCAGGTCGGTATTCAGTTGTGTTTTAGCCTTCAACACTGATTTCTGTACTGCTTTCAACTGATCTATGTAACATGATTTACTGGAACCAGCTCATCTGTCAAACTATTAAATCACAAAGTTTGTGTTTTTTAAATTGATGACTATTCCCTCTGAGTGTGCATCAGTTTCAGTCCTTAAAGCTTAACATAGTCTTGGAATTTTTTTTACACAGATCTGTGGGAACATTGACATGACCTTCTGTTTAAACCAATGGTTCTCAACCAGGACTGGGGGTCCATGTAACATTGCTGGGGATCCACACAGATGCAAAAAAAGAATGAATTGGGTGTCCAGGGTGATATTTTAGTGGTCTATAGAGAAATTTTACTTTCGAATGATTTGTGTTATTAAGAATGAGATTTCTACAATAATTCATGCCATATTAAAATAATAAAAGTATAAATATTTGTGTAGCTTTTTTAAATTTTTTTTTTTAATATCCCAATCATGTAGAAGAAAAAACTTGACAATTTACAGTGTTGTAAATTTTAAGTTACCAACAATACCTTCCATACAATAAAGTTTCAAATCTGGTTGGATACCATTTTTTTATAATTAGGATTTTTTTTTTTTTTTTTTTGTTTCTTTTGACTATCATTCACTATCTGCTTCACATCTTAGCTTTATTTCCTTTTGACCTGGCTACTTGCCCATCAGTCAGTGACAAGAACAGACAGGTCCATGTAGACTTCAGGTGAAAACCACTGGTTTAATAGTATGGGATCCACCAAAAAAAATTAAGAGGAAAAGGGGTCCATGGGTAAAAATAAAAGTTGAGATCTACTGTTTTAAACCTTCCTTGTTTGACAAGTTCTGAAGCCTGACCAGAGCAAAGTCACTAATTTCTCTTGTTAGAATAAAGAAAATAGATCCGTTTTTCATCTCCACTTACAATTCAATATAAAAAACAGGCATGTTGAGGATTTGTCAGTAGTTGTTTGCAAATGATTGTATATTAAGCTTTATCATTTGTCAAATCATGAGGAACTTCTTGACAGCATCTGTTCTCAAAGCTGAGCTTATGGAGGTGTCACTTGATGATACTTTCTAGGTCCCACCCTTTTACAGTTAAACAGATAAGATGTAACCGTAATTTCTACTCCAACAGCTTCTTTTCTCGTGCTTCCCACCTGTGGAATTCCCTTCCACAAGTCTGCTTTCCCGACAGCTACAATCTCCAGGTGTTTAAATGTAGGGTCAATAGACACCTCCTATCACACTAACTTCCAATTATTCTCAGAACACTCTCATCTACCCAACCCTCATTCTCGGTATCCTTACCCGCCTATCACCCATCCTCTGACATTTCCTATATTTAACCATCCTTCCTCCACTCTATGTAGCCCTCTGCGCAGTAGTGGCAGTGAAATGCCTTGCTCGGGGTGAAATGCTTATAATAAAAAAAAAAATTCACTGAGATACTTTTTGTGTAAAGTCTTAAAATTCAAAATATACAACCTTAGTAAAAGATTGTTTGCTATTAAGGATATCAATATAAATTCCTTTTGTTTTTTTTTTCCTCTACACATTTCTTTGTTTATTTTCAGAGCTTGCCAAATGTCCTAGCTCGTCAGAAAAGGCGAGCAAAGAAACAATCTGCTTCTTTCTGTAAGTTATGTTTGAATTTGTTACCTAATGAGTTATTTCTACATATCACTACTTAAAATACAGGATAATTTAAATGTTTCTGATGCTACTTCAAATTCCAGTTGGATTGGTTGTATTCACTTATGTGCAAATACCCTTGGTGAAAGGTATGAATCCATTTCTACTCCCCAGCTATAGGTTGAATAGCAGGGCAGATTAGATCCTATGGCTTTGGTTGGCTGCCGGTCTACTCCAAAAAGAAATGGCAACTTATGGTGGGAAAATTTATGCCTAGTCAGTCATGAATCCAAAATCACTCGTGTGTATCATGTATGGCACTTAACTGAATAAAAATACAGTGTAAATTTAAACATTAAGTCTATTAATAATATTTTGACAAAAATTTTCTCATTTTAAAATTTAAATTAATTTTTAAAACCTGGTTGATTCTGCAATTACCTTTTCCAATGTTGAGTAGTTGCTATCAGTTGACTACTGCCATTGCTGATGTCGTTCTACTATATTACTAACATAATCAAGACATTGGCAATCCTGATATTGGGATTATGAGTATTGAAAACTAGTCACAAAACTCAACTATTCAGGGTACCAAGCATATCAGTTCATTATATATAACTATCACGGAAATATTCTGAAGTACAAGCATAAATTAGCAATTGGTTAGAAGGAATTATTCAACTCATACAGTACTGGTCAAAATGAGAATATATTCAAATATTCTTAATAGTAATTACTACAGGATCTTGAAATTTATAGAAATCATAGCACTTAATATATATTTTCATTTGAAAAAGTTTCTCAAAATTTAAAAAATATCTTTTCACAAAATACATTGAAACATCAGTTCTCATATGATCACTGAAGTTAAAGAACATCGAGTCTGGTCAGTATTGTAACACCCCAATGGTCCGTCCTAACAATTTTCTCCAGCGGCCGTTCTCCACGCTGTTTTGTTTGCCGGGAGTTTGTTGAAAATGTCGGACGAACAGCTGGGGGTACAAGATTAAACTATAAGGAACGAACTTCCACAACTTGGATGAGTTGAAAGGATGCTTTATTCGTTTAGAGTTAGCCTTTTCGGTTGGGGCAGGCGAATGTGACACACAGCTCTAACTCTAATTAATGGAGATCAACAAATCCAAACTGAATGAAACAAGACGAATGGAGAATCTTACTTCAAGCTCGCGCCCGGCAGGACTCCCCTTCACTTAACTTACTTCTATTTATTTAAATGAAAATCCTGAAATCCGGAAATGCTTTAGACCACCGGTGACAAACATTGGCGACTGTAAGTCTGAAATTTCAGTTATCTTTTTTTTTATCTTAATAAAGCTTCCGCCGGAAAATTCTTAATGTGTGATCAAGATACAGTAAAGGAAAAACTTTGACCGGGTCACTCGAAAACCTACCTGCTGAACTTTATCACTGAGTCAAATATTTACCGGAAGAGTGGTAGGATTTAAAACAGTAATCGGATACCGTTGTCTCTTCCACAATTTTCCTCATAAAAGAAAAAGCGTTTATTTATTTATTTATTTTTCTTCTTTTTCACTTTTGTTAAATATGTTTTTAAACTATTTTCCATCCCTAACCATCCTCCATCCTAATCCATTACAATAAAATACATATATGCCTAGTTATCGTGTCACAGTATCTTGTTGCATGACCGCTCGAGAATACCAGATGCTATAAGCTTGGATGTGTAGATGGTGTAATGGATAATGACTCAGAATAACATCTGGCATCAGACAGTATTTTACATCCCAATACTATCTTTGTCCAATAATAGTTAAATTTAGTGTATGAAATGTGCATGAAAATGTAGTAACTACTAAGATAGGACAGGTGGCAATATAGTAGTGACAGGGGGTTCATTTTATGAAATAAATTTTTGTCTATTTACCTGTAATTTATTTTTCTCTTATTAATCATTTCATGATATTATAAAATCTTTTTCTTCTATTTTTCATTTTAGCACTAGAAAGACCTGACTCAGCTAGAATTGAATTAAAACGTCCAACTGCCATTTTAGATCCAGCTATTGTAAATCATGAAAAGCCAGTCTCAGCCGTAAGTACAATTTCTTGTGTCTACTATGCACAAAAATATAATAATGCAATATCATCAACTAGCAGTATAGCCCGGCGTTGCTCAGGCGTAATGAAAGCTTTAAAACTAATCCATGGTCCTGGAGCTCAGACTCTTTAGACGTTGGCATGAAAGACTAAAAAGCAATAGTTGTTTCCAGTTAAAGATAAACTGTAAACTGAAAGAAAAATGAATGGATGTAAGTCAAATTTTGATTTCCTGGTATCGATATCAAATAAGTTTTTTTCATCGTAAACTGAATTTTGAAGGCTAAATAAGTCCTCTGAGTAAATGGTATCATGGCTGAGGCTAAGAACTACAATTTATATCTACTTAGAGCCAAACCCGAAGCAAAAACTAAAATAAAAGGGCTGAAAAACTGATTTTGATCAGACCCGGTATCTCGCCTTTTATATATATATATATATATATATATATGATCAATTTTCTGCACTATTGTAAGAACTGCAATCTTGAAACTTTTGAATATCGTTTCTTATGTCTTTGTCTATGAGTGTATCAAATTTGATTAAAATCGGACCACTCCTTCTATAACCCGATTTTTTTCGATTATTGATTTTCGATATATATCAAGGGTACCTCGACACAAAACCTAGCTAAGAACACTCACAGACGCTTATAGTACAACTGTGTAAATTTTCAAGAAAATCGGTTCAACCGTTTCGGAGTCTATAGGTAACGGATACACACACACACACAGACAAAGTTCCATTTATAAATAAGTTTAGATGTGTATGGTAGCAATTTTGAACCTTCATGTCTTTTCAAAAAAAATAGACTGTCAAAAGGATGGTTTTTCCCATGACACTGCTATTATTTTAACAACTTTCTATCCTTACAAATGTTTGTTTTAAAAAGTAATAATTAGAATTGTAATCACACCTAAACATATAATGAAAGTGACTTTATACATTTTCTTTGTTCTTGTGAAATAGTGTAAAAGGAATAGTTTTTCTCTTGACATCATTATTATTCATTATTATTTGAATTACCTGCACTTCTCAGCAATGTTAGAACACCAGGTGCTGTTAACAACTTCCTATAATCTAAAATATATTTTGGCTTTAAATAATCCACAAAGGGTTAATAGAGTTGTAAAAGAAAATCAATCAATCAATCTTAAATAAGAACTACTCTTACCAAAACATGGAAAATTTCCAATTCATTTTTTTTTTCTCTTACTTTGAGGATTTTTCTTTACTTTTTTTTTTCTTTGACTCTTTTGTTTTTCTGGTTCCAGGAAGACGTCGTTGACTCCAGAAGACGTGTTGTCTTACATCATAGGCAGCCATCAATGTCTATTGAAGATGATGACGACAATACTTCTCCAGAGGAATCATCTAAGGAGGCTCAAGACAAGTGAGTTTTAAGATCCAAAACTGAAGCTTCCTTGCATGTCTCTTTAGTTCAACAATGAAATACTTCAACTGATAAAAATTGAAAAATTTTGCCCGAAACTTTGAAAAGTCCTTATCACCAGTTCTTGTAGTTTGCATTGACATTTCTTTTTAGCTAGTCTTCACTGATGTTACACTAGTTTATTTGTACAGTCATGACGATGACAATATTTATGTAATTTTGCATCTTTGGTTTTTATCTGTATTATTCACTGTTGTTACATGTAACAAATAATTATTTATTAATAAAAATATACAAAGAAATCTAATAAGAAACAAAAGGAATAATACATAACCTGATTTCACTTATTAATTCTGTTGTTATGGTAGCACAAGTAATGTTTGTTGATTGGTGTTGAGTTAGGTAAATATCTCATTACTGAGAAGAAACGAGGCTTGGTCCACTATAGAAGTTATATTTAGTGTATTTAAGCAGCAATTGTTCTTTCAAACATATTAAAAAATTTAGGCATTTTGTGTCTATTGAGTATCTCCGTCTTTCTTTCCAAATTAAGAATTATTCTTCACAACAACAGCAAATGTTGATGTACTAAAACTTTTATAATCGCAGTGTTTGAGCTTTTGACTCTCAGAGCTGTGTAATCAGTGTATTCTATAAAAAAAACAAGAACAGTTGTAAGGAATTCCATTGTTTTTAGATTTGTTTTATTAAATTTTAATATAATGTTGCATTAAATGTACTACTTATAACTAAAAAAGTTTGGGATGTTTTTTGGATATTTATAAAAGTTTGGGAAATATCGTACATTAACAACTGGCATTTTTATGAAGGATAATTTGTAATTGGGAGAGGAAGAGGGATAAACTCGATGGACACTACAAAGAATCTACTCTTTAATGAGACAGAATTTCTGAGGATATTGTTTTAAAGTAATGACTGAGTCATGGTAATAGATGAATTCAGAATTTCAAATAAGTTTGGCCAAATTTTTATCTAATATCAATAAAAAAAAATGGTGGTTCACTTTCAAATTTAAAAAGAAAACAGTTCAATAAGTCTACAGGTAAAATTTTCAAAACATTGCAGCATTACAGTGTGCAATGGATAAGTTATTTAAATTACACAAAAATGAAAATAACCCTGACATCTCATTTTAACAGATTATCAAAATTACACAAAAATATCTTGAAATGTTAAAGAGTAAATTGATTCAATAAAATCACCATTAGCTTCAATCACGGCCTCCATACGACTTCAGAATCTCCTTCAACTCTTCTGGGTGTCTCCTTGTTTAAGTTTGTGAATGCTGGCATAAACCTTGCCTTCAGTTCATCTTTGGTGTTACAAGGAGTTTTGTTTGTCTCTTACTCAACTGTGTCCCACACATAATACTCTGGGGAATTAGGTGGCCTGATGTAATGGGTGATGTAGTTGCAGAAATTGTCTGACAGCCATAACTAGATTCTCTTGCTTGTGTAGCTTGGTGGAGAGTCCTGTTGCCAGACTTAGGATCTTCCAGCAGCCACCCTCTTGGCCCAGGGCAGCACTACCTCCTCAAAGCACTTAATAAAGGCCTTTTTGAAGTCCTCACTAATAAATCTTTCTTTTCTTATCAGAACAATCAGAGTGAGTTTTCTGAGCTGCTGTACATTCGTAATCATCATTTGATTCATCCAACTCTTTTTGAATCCTCTGCACTGTTCTCAGATTAACACCCAGACACTCTGAGATGCTCATTTTGGAGCTTCCAGTGTGAAGTCAAGCAGTACAGCATACTGCTTCCAAATTTCTGGTGGAGTGATTGCATCATGATACTCTTTTTCTCACAGATAGTGTCCAATTGACCCTATCATACTGTGCAGTCGACAAAATCAAAAACTATATACAAATGCAAAATTAAAATATAAAATAGTGACAATTTACCCATTGTACCCCTCTCCCCCCTGTCTCTAATATATATATATATATATATATATATATAATTATTACAACAATAATGGCATACTGCAACTTAATAGCTATAAAAATTAGGTGTTAAAACACCATCATCTAACTGCAGAATATACTTCCATTAGTAACCATTACTTATATATATATAAGTAATAATAATAGTAAGTGTTTAATAATAAACATTAATAACGGAATAATAACACCATACATTAAAAGGAATTACGCTCCAAATTATGTTAAATAAAAAGTCCAACCACCCTAGACACATCCTTAAATGTATTCCTAGAGGTATAGAGGTTAGATTGTCCACAAATTCGTCTAATAGGGAAGTTTTCGAAAAACACAAAAAAATTTATCAAATTGCATTAAAAAAAAGTGGACACCAAGAAATGCTAGAATTTTCGGACCAAAGCACAAGCAAAAAAGCCCGTAAGAATAGATCAAGAAAAATTATATGGTTCAACCCCCCTACAATAATGAAGTTAAATCCAAAATAGGAAAAATGTTTTTTAGGTTAATAGATAAACATTTCAATTCAAATAATAGACTTAAACAAATATTTAACAGGAATACTATTAAATTGAGCTATTCCTGTTTACCCAATATCGGTAAAATCATTAACAATACCAACAAAAGTAAATTAAAAGATAAGACTGCGACCCCTAGTAATAATAACGTTAATAAACATAAGTGTAATTGTAGAACTAAAAAGGACTGCCCGATTAGAGGTAATTGCAATCAGACAAGCGTAGTTTATAAGGTTAAAGTTTATGTTAACGAAAATGACAAAAGCCCCAAGACATACATAGGATCCACACATGATAATTTTAAAAGTAGGTTTTATAACCATAAAACTTCTTTCAAAAACGAGAAATATAAGCATAGCACTGCATTATCTACCTATGTATGGGAAATAAAAGCCAAAATTAAAAAGGATCCCATTCTGAAATGGGAAATAATAAAAAAGTGCCCTAGCGATAATAAAAACAATAAATTTTGTAGGGTATGTGACGAGGAGAAGCTAGCAATAGCTAAATTTGAACCTACCAACAAACTCATTAACGCTAGAACAGAAATACTAAATAAGTGTAGAATGCACAAAATGAAGTTTCTTGCTTAGACTATCGGTGTTACTGTAAACCCCCCCCCCCCCCAATATTTTTTTTTTTTTTCCTTTCAACCCCTTCCCCCAAATGGGTTAGTCTTAATAGGTGTCTATTTATTTGATTAGTCCTTGGTCTGCCTTTGCCCTGACGAGCCGTTGTGCGAAACCGCGGTAGGTCTTGGCGATCTTGCGATTTTTTTCGTATATATATATATATATATATATATATATATATATAGCAGCAACCCTTTTTTTAAACATTTTTTATTAAATATGCTAGACAAGAAAGATTTAATTAATTTTTTATTTAGTTTTTCTAGTATTTTCCTGTTTTGTGTGTGTGTGTTTATACATACATACATACACACACACACACACACACACACACACACAAAAATATTTGCAAATGAGGTTTTGTACAAATTCAACTATTTTTTTTTCTTTTTTCCAGAGAAGACAAAGAAATGAAAACTCTGGCAAAATTTCTAAACACAACCCTCCAGAATAATGCCAGCAAAGGCTATGATGATAAATCTGATGATGAATCTCTGGTGCTACCTGACTTTGACTCACAGCAGCAGCAACACAATCTAGCTGTTACTCCCCTACCTCAACCCCATGAAAGTGCAACAAAACCAACCCCAGAGGCAGAAGAAACTAATATATACACATTTCCAAGTACATACTTGTCATCAATAGATCAGTAGTCATCATTATCATCATATTGAATTGGTGCCCCAGTTAATTTTCTAAAATATATGCATTAAAAACAATAGGCTGTTATCAACTCGGTGCCAAAAATATTTTTTTCCATGAAACATTAGACAAACTATAATTTAAGATGTTAACACATGGATCCAAAATTGGAATTAATCTGGTTTCTCTTTCATCTATTTTTAAATGGAAAACTCATTTTATAAAACACTTATTAAAAAAGAAATAAATATCTGATATCTAATTGATCAAACAAACCAATATCAGCTCCAATCAGATGAGATCTGCATGCATTCCTCCCCAGCACTTTAATCATGGTTGTTGATCATCACTAAGATGGTCTTTAACATATCATAATTTATTTTGGGGCACCAAGAAATGTAGTTGATGAAAGGAGGAGTTTTAGCTATGATGACTTCCTTTTCTGATATTGAAAAGATTCACTTAAATTTCTGAACTGGTTTTTAAAAAAAAAACCCTCTTCGGCCTTTATTTTTTTATTACTTCTTTACAAAAGTTTTAAGCATTCATTTTATGATTGTCTTTTTTTTATTTTTATTAGGCCCTGAAACTTTGGTGCAGACTAAACGGCTCTCAGACAGAATCAGTATTTTGGAAAAGTAAGGATTACTCTTAAAATATTTTACTTTACAGTTTCTTTTCAAGCACTCTCCACCTGTGGAATTCCCTTCCATTTACTTGCTTCCCTTATAGCAACAGTCTTCAAAAATTTAAATGCAATGTCAATTGCCATCTTCTGTTTTCTCAAATCTTGTTCATCTTTTATCCCTTCCTCGATGATCCCTGCACCCACTCTTTTCTCTCACTGTAACCTTTGCATTCCTGTCCACACCACTTGAGGAGACGTTGTAGTTTCAATGTCGAAACAAATGTATGATTTGTAGTAGATATATAAAATTTTGTACATGTTCTAAAATATAATTTATAATAAATATTCACAACTCTATATATTATATATCGAGCACTGTTTTAAATGAATGTTTTGGACGTTGTAAAAAATGTTTTTCTTCATTCCTTATTCACTTGGATATATATATATATATATATGTTAAAATAAAAAAATACTACACCCATTTAAAGAAAATAAATACCATAGTAATAACCAAGACTGACATGTTGAAAAAATCAAAACGAATTTATTTCTCCATGGTACTCGAAAGAAAAAAGTATTACCAGCCACAAACTTATAAACAACAATAAATTTTTGAAAGAAAAGGTATTACCAGCAATAAATAAAATTTAGTTGGCAATAAATGACCCACCGAGGTTGATATGCTAAAACAAAACAAAACAAACCAAACAACCAACCAACCAATCATCATTCTCCAGGAATAAAAAAAAAAAAAAATAATAATAATAATCCATTAAATTTTATATAACCTTTGTTGCCTCTATTTTATTTTTCTTAGAAATTTTTCTTTTGTCTATTTCTCTTTTGTTGCTTTTTCAACTATTTTTTTTAAAAATTTCATCTTCAGAAATTGTGAAGCTGGAATTGGGAAAGAAGTGCTCAAACAAGCTATTGAAATTCTTGATAAATTTCAAGAGGAGGAAGTGGAGGTAAGTCTCTAAGGCATTGATTACTCATAATAAGGTGCAGTAGGTTAGAATGGGGTACAGTGGCTTAGTTGCTCAGAATCAGGTGCCTTGACTCAGAATTACTCAGAAACTAGGTTCAATGACTCATAATTGCTTAAAATGAGGTGCAGTGGTTCAGTCAGAATTACTTAGGATTGGGTATGATAACTCAGAATTACTCGGAACAAAATAGCTCATTAGTTGGCTCTTCTCAACCCCTAGTGACTATCACTGACTTTGCCTGATTTTCAGGCATAATTCACTGATGCCTAGTTTCTCGGGATCTCTTTCTCAGACAGACTTCTTTATTGCTATTCAAGTATAGCGGTCAAAAGGTACACCTTTATGCCTGCAGTAATATGTTAATAGAAATGGTTGTTGTCTCTAACTCACAAGTAAATGTGTGTTTTCCCACATTAAGAACCTGTTTTATGCCCAGTTACATGCAAAAGTTGGGTGGGCAGAGGGTGCAACAACTCTGGACATCCATATCAGGAAAACATCCAATCAAAGAGTGAAATAATAAAAGTTTAGTTTTTGAAATTTGAAATTGTCTCTGTTACTTCATTGTACAAGCACCCTATGGCTCCACAAACTGGTGTAAATGTGGATCCATGTTTTGAAAAGCAAGACTGGAGTAACCCTCTACTTGAGTCTTAGAGACATACAATCAGGGAGTTGGCCCTGGGCATCACAAAACCTCCTTCTGTCACTACTTGTGCTATATTTCATCTTCATTAGAGGATGAATAAATTGTCTAAATGAATGTTTGTTCATTTCTTGATAACAGGACTTGCAACTTGGATAGATTGCATCATGTATTGATCTACAGTTGTTGTAAAACATTTTTATAAAGAATATTTTGCAAAAGTCTTTATTGCCTAACAAGATGTGATTATAACTAGTTTGCAATGTAAAGTTTTGAATTAATAATGTTGTTGATAGAAATATTTGCAATAATGCTTGGTGATACATGACAGTATATTGATATATTTGCATTAAAGAGATAGTTATATGTAAATATTAAACAACTTTGAAATTTTGGTGCTTCTGCAAAATAAGAACCCATTCACCAATCTCCCAACCACCATTTTAATTCATTTTTAAAACTGCCTTTTGGCAATTTGCTTGGTCTGAATAGTTGTGAGCCATTAAGAGATAACAGCCAGGGGAACTGCAATAGAATATTATCAAGAATTCAGATTGATGCCAGTGATCAGTATATACACTTAATGGCTACATTTTTAATCTGTTGATAGTGTAACTTGGTATTTCATATGTAAATATGAAATATAATTCTGGAAAGATACTTTGCTTCTTTTATTCTTTTAAATCATTTGTATCTGGTTCATCTAATTGAATTTATATATAATGGGTTATAAACTTTTTAAATAAACTGAAATTATAGTGTGCTTTGTGCAGAAGGATATTTTACAGTACTGGATTTCATGATGTGCAGATTCTAAATAGCAGAAACTGATTTTCTAAATAAATCCAATTTATATTAAAGTTTTTATTTTCTTAAGTTACTAGTTCCCCAAATATTGAATCCTCTTTCTGCAAATAGATTTGCTTCTAGTTTGTGTGTGTTTTTTTTCTCTCTCTTAGTGTAGATTTAAAAAAAAGAAAAGGTAATCTTAAAACAAAACTTCATTTAAGAAATTCAGGTAATTAGCTTTTTTTTGTGTAGGAGCATTTTTTTATGAATGTTTTCATGTTGTCATTTTTTGGTTCTTTTCTTTCTTTTCCCAATGAAATGTCACTTCCTGTTATAAATGATTTATAAATGCAAACCATCATAATTGGCATAATATTATCACCATGGTATACCACTATGGTTGATGAAGTAATTTGCTGACAGATCAAATGAAACACCTTTGTAAATAGTAGTTAATAGTACAGTAGTTATCTCTGTCAGACTAATGGAACATTTTCATTTTGATTGAACTGGAAATTACTCTATTCTGTAAGTTAGTATAAGATTGTTAAAATGCTCTAACAAAAATTATGCTATTGTGTTACTGTAATAAGCATCAGATCATTATAAACTTTATCATATCTAATGTAGTCTTGAAAGACCCTATGTTATTTAGTGTATCTTTCCTAACAAGAAGCTTTCTCTTAGATCTTGAATAAAAGATAGAGAGGGAATAAGTGATGTGGTGGGTGTTTTTTTTTTTTTTTTTTTTTTTTTGCACATGCACACAATTACATAAGGTAATTGAATTCTTCCCTTGCTTGCTATTTTATCAGCTCTTCCTGTTTATGTAGTTCTAAGCAGTGGAACAAGTGGAAATTTCTATCTACTTAATGGAAATCTATGTAGGATAAATTCTTTCTGCCATCTTAAAATGTACAACAAAAAAAAATCTTGTCCTTTTATTTTTATTTTTCAGCCTCATCTGCAAGAATTGTTAGGTGAAGAGAAATTTGCTCAATATGCTGGTAAAATCTGGCAGTTGAAATTCTGTAAACAGATGTCTCACTGACAAGCAAATGATTCTATTAGGATCTGATGATGCCATCCAAGTGATAACAACCCACACATGATGGAATGATGCTACTGAACACTGCTATGACTTCAAAAAATATATTCATTGGCATAAAATTCTGGGAGATTTTTACATCCTGTTTTATCATACACAATTTCATATGGATCACTTTTTTTTTCTTCCTCTTCATCAATCACTTTTTCATTCACATATTTTTTTTTATTTTAAACAACCTCTAAGTTTCATTCATTTGAAGAAAATTGACTTTTTAATTATTTTGTGTTGAGTTTTTTTTTTTTTTTAATTTAAAAACTGTCTCATATTGCTGAAACAATTAAAAGCTAAGAAAACAAAAGCATAAAATGAAGCATTTCATGAGAACAATTTCCAATATTGACAAAAAGATAAAAAGAAAATCAGTTTGACATTTTTGGCATAAATGATTCTAATTAGAATTTACCTTAATGAAGTTTTATGATCGATGCTTTGTTAAATATTCATGTGTAATTTTATGATTTTGTTTTCTTTAATTTGAAAATAATATTGTAAAGAATTTTAAAAAGCTGTTTTGACAATTCCATTTTTATGAAACATTTATTTTAAAATGTTTTTTTTTTCTTCAAGTTTTCTTTTTGGGGAACATATTTTAAAAAATTTGTATAAAAAATATCTAATTGTTTTTTCCTATTTTTATCCGTGTGATATTTTTTCTGCAGAGAAATAAATATAAATATATACATATATTTTATTTTAATTTTTCACTGTACATTTGCCACAAGATGAAAAATTTTAACTATCATTTTGCTTACTACCCAAATTATACCAAATAGAAGTGTAATTTTGTAAGCTTTTAACATTTGATTTTTAAGCTACAGGAAATATGTTTGGAAAAAAAGATAGACAAAGTTATCACCAGAAATTAAATTTTATTATTTAAGATTAATGTAAACAAAAAAATGTTTTAGATATATTTTCTCAGAATGATTTTGAAAAAGTTGTTCATGAATAATTGACTGTCATACATTTCTTTTTCTGCCCTATTTGTTTGTTCTGTAGAATATTTCTTGTTGCTATTTTGCAATTCAATTGTCTTCTTTTTTTTATTATTTGAAATGGTTGTCAAAGGTTTTGTGTAAAGTCAGTTCTGTAATATTGTATAATGTAAGTATTGACAATCATTTTAAATATATTTGTTTTAATGTATGTATTTAAAAGAAAAATCTCAAATAAATATCTACCTGAGGAACACTTTGGTTTACTTTACAATGCAGTTATTATTGACTGCTCAATAAATCAAATAATATATTAGTGCAAAAAAGAAATATGCAAAATACATCAAATACAAATCTTCAGTTTTAATGTATAAAGGAAAATGGCTTACCTCCTGGAAAACAATGTGCTCATGCATGTCTCATGCAAAATATGTAAAAGAAAATATGGCCAATCCAAAGCTATAATTTAAGAAACAACTTGATCTTGGAGCTCAGAGATTTTGCAAGACAAAATTGTGCTTTGTGTGTGGCATTTCATGGTAGTTTCACTGATTATAACTGAAAAAACGGTATGACTAGTACTCCAAACATTCATACCTTTTCTGCTACATTTATGTTGTGGAGTAGTTTTCACACTGAAGGTTATAATTGTGCTACGTTGGTTGCTAATCGATTTAACATACCCAAAATGTTAGGAACTTGGTAATCTTCCACTGAAAGCTAACTCCTTAATAGTTGGCTAACTGTTGACTAATATCAACTGCCTAGTAGTTCTACTGAACTCCAATAGAAGTCGAAAAAACTCCCATGAACTTCCCAAGTACTTCTTCCGTTAACTTCCTGTTAACTCATTAATATAGGAGGGAGAGTCCATTATCTGAGGAGTAGGTGTGTTTCACTATACCAATTTAAAACTCTTGTTTGTATTGTAATCATCTTGAAAGAGAACCATACTCTCTGTCAAACTGTACCACAGAATTGTAATTCTGTTACTCTTCCTGCTAATTGTTCTAGGTTGTTTGAACTTTTACTAGGAAGTGTTTCTTGGTGCATTAACTGCTCATTGAACTAATCAAGTTGAATGAAAAATTTTGGATTTTTAATACTTTGTCATAAAGGCTTTACAATTAAAAAAAAGTTCTGTATATATTGATATCAATTTTACTTTGTTTCAGTAAGTCAGTTAAGTGCTATAAATGATACACACTTGGACAATCATGTCTTGAAAGAGACATGACTGACTGGGCAGAAGAATAAGTTGGTGAAATGTAATATAATTGACGCCACACATCATTTCCTTTATCTGACACAAGTTGCAAATAAATTATCCAACATCTATAAATGCATTTAAGTCAGAATCTCTGCTTTTAGCTGGCAGTTATGGTATAGAGTTACCTACCTAACAGCCTGTGTAAATGGATGACAGAAAATGAACTGGGGGTTGGAGGGTAAACACTGCAAATGAGAGGAAGTTCTGCCCTATGTCCGGAAAAAAAAATGGTACATGAGAAAATAATGGCATTATCAGAATCATTCATTTCATGCCTGGGGAAAAAAGGAAAAAAAAAACTATTAAAAAGACAGTTTTCTCCTTGACCCTCACTGTTATTTTAACTATCTTTACTGCTCAGCAATGTTTAATGTTTTTTATTAAAAGGCTATTCTTAGAAATTTAATCAAACAATAGTATATGAAACTGGATTTCAACATTTTTTTTTTTGAGAATTGACAATATAAGTATTAAACTTTTTTCTTGTAAATAAACAATCTAATAAATAAAGTATTTAACATTTTGCTGTCAGTTCTTGGTGTTGGGGGACTATAATTTCAATAGAATTTGAAAATTTTAATGAATTTATATGGCAAAAGCAAATGAAAGAAATGCCCAGAAAATGCATTTTTTTTTTAAATTTATAATTACAGTTACTCGTTATGTGATAAGTTAAATTTTCTTGTTCTATAGTTTAGATATTTTAATAAATTTACAAATATTATTTGTTTTCATAGTTATTTCTTTATGACCTGGTAAATAATAAATATTTCATTATAACTAGTCCACATACTTTCATGAACATGTAAATATAAAATTAATTTTGTAAATAAACCAAATATTATATAAAGTATTTCTTTCTTTCTTTCTAAGGTTTTGGGGATAGACTCCTAAAACCATATATATTCTGAAAATACACAGGGTACTTGGACAAGCATATTTCATTTTGATTAAAGTGGGTCCTGGAGTGGAGGGGCACAAACCCTTCAATTGGAATATGCATATGGTACCTTTTTGGAATCAGGGTGTTCCCAGGAACACAGTGGATGTTGTTCTGAGTCATTTTGATCAAAGGAGGTAGAGTGGAGGTACAAAGCTCCCCAATTGGAACTTGGAGGGCTACATGTGCATATGATACCTTTTTGGGATCAGGGTAGACCCTAAAACCATATATATTCTTACAAAAGAATGTGTGAACCATAGCAAGGCATGGGTAATTCATCTAGTAATTTAATAAAATAAATAGTATTTAATATTTTTGTTGTCAATTCTTAAGAAAATTTATAAATCCAATTTCGTGTTTCAGTTTTATTAAAATTCTAAAAATAACTTTTTAAAACAATACAAATTGCCAAGGTGTATATACAGTAAGAGTGGTGTCAAGAAAAAAAAAACACCTTTTTCACTCATTGACCTCTTATTTTATTTTTTGGTGTAGATGTTAAACATTGCCATTAAAATATACCTAATTTTTAATATACACTTAAATTATGCTTACATTTCAAGAACTAAACCCACATGCAAATGATACTCGTACAAAACCCATACATATATACACTAGCACTATGAAATGAGAACATGACATTTTCACAACTAATGAAAACAAAACCACATAGAATTTAAAAATCCAAACATCTTTGCATCATTCTACTTCCAAAAAATCTGAAGCTAAATTAATAAAATGTATTAAATATATAAAGTTTTCTTTTCTTATTTAATCATTAACAGTAAACAGACCGACTGAAATCTTAATTTAAGGTTGTATGCCATCAAGTGAGGATTGAATTTTCTGAATTAATTAACAAACCAAGTTTGTTAACCATCACCCTGCATTTGACCGCTAATGGTGTCTCTACCACTCTGCAGATTTTTAAGCTGACCAATGTCTGCTTTGTATTTTCATTTGATAGTCCTATTATCTTGACTTTTTTATTTTTTCAAATTTAAGATGTGTCTTTCATACTACAATTTGTGGTGTAAGGACATGATTTCCATATAGATATTTACTAATTAGCATAGTCTAGTACAAGGCTAATAATGAAGATAAAACTCACTACAGTAATAAGGGTATATAAAATTAGCTTACAAATCATTGCTACATGGTGATATGCTCCAATATTTTACTAAGATGGGACCCCAAGTGTTAGACACACAGTTAAACTTTTTATAGCATAATGGTCTGAGATGAGCTTGGTAACCATTTCTCTTTGGTGATGCATCCAGGCAATTTTTAGATACTTAGCTTCTAAGCTAGTAGTAGTAAATATGTTTCATGTGGATTTTTAAGCTAACTCCAGCAGAGCACTAATTAGGCTTCTAGCCAAAAACTAAAGTGACCTCTGGTCTAGCTTAGAATGTGATAATTTTGAGAAATAACTTTGAATTCCTGAATTCACTTTATGGAACTTCAAATTTTCACTTTAACTCTGATTCAGGCTATAAGTCCAATTCCAGCCAAAATACCAATTTGGGCAAAAATTCCAATTTTGGACAAAAATTGAGTTTGTCTACACTTTTGAGATGAGGTGTTATTTACAGTGTTCAGACTCAAGGATACATGGCACAGTGGATATAGGCATAGGCTAGTTCCGGTAACTTGACTTAAAGGGTTGTGAGTTCAATACCAGGCTACAGCAGTAATGAACAAATAACTTAAAGGGAGATAACTACATGACTACTGAAAGTGGCATCACATATAGGATGAGAATGATATACCCCAGTGATCAAAATAAAGGGTTTAATTTGAAATTCCTAGCACCTGAAGAAGGGAAGGCTGGAGCATACAACAGCCAAAACATTGTAAACATGGCAATAACGATGAAGACAATAGTCCAAACATTGTAAAAATTGAGTTCTTCAAATCTCAAACTCTGCAGAACTTCAAAACCTCTCTCTTTAACTCTGATTTCTTGACATTTCAAAGATATAAAATTTGAATTTTTAACTGTTCCCTTTTCATCTGGACACAAATCCCAATTCTGGATGTTCAAACACCAGATGAAGGGCAGATTTCAATCCTAGGATCATCTGGATTCCATAGGGTATATGTCTTTATATAGAGCAAGCGTGGCCTGAGCTAGAGAGGTTTCAGACACACGGATGGACACAGAATTTTCTGTTTATTTATGCTACAAATGTCGATAGCTAGTCATTATCATCATCACTATGCTGTAGTAATTAAACCGACCAGTAAAAGTAGGCAGTAGTAGTAATAGTCATAGGCATCCATTTATCTTATAAGATAATGGTAGTTCCTGGTTCAGTCAAAATTCAGTCTTTTTTTAGCAGCATCTGGAGTGGCTTAACAGTCTGATCTTTGCATGGTACTCTCTTCTACAGATGTGGCAGATAAAGCTGGAATGGGAAAATGAAGGTCTCAGATTGCTCTCTCTGCATCCTACGTTATCTTCTGTGAACAGCCAGTTTTGCTTTTTCCTACCCTTCATGATGACTCCTTGAACTAGTGAGGATTATCATCACTATGCCCTAGTACTTGATACACATGACCAGCAAAATTAGCTAATGCATATATATATATATATATATATATATATGCATTACCTAATTTTGGTTGAGAAATGTAGGTCTAACCATCTGTCTTCTGATTGAAGTTGGATGCCATGGTTTTGTAGGAAGATCTTTATGCAGAATTTTAAGCCAGCTTGGAGTCAGTGGAAGAAAAAAGAGAAAGTCCATTAGGATTGTTTCAGAATCTGCAGAGAAGACCTTGAAATGGCTATGGATTAAAAGATCAGACCCATGGAGATCTGTGACGGAGATTGCTGCTTGAGGGGAGGCTCAAGGAAGAGAAAAGATGAATATGTATGAGTTTTTTGGTAAGGATGGGAGAAATTAACTGCTGAAATCACTTAGCAGTTAAGTCTGGAGGAGATCATTAGAAGTGTGGATCATTCCACGTGTTGTTCCAAGAAGAGGAAGACGAGTATTCAGTCTGTTCTTTTTTTGTCTTGCCTTGACCAAAGTGGAGGTGATGTACGGCGTTTCTAAATGGATGCTTGATATTTCATAACAGGCAGTTACAGTTATAAATCCGTTTTTGTATGCTTGAGGATTACATGATCACCTGCTGGAATAGCTTTGTTCCAGTAGGGTCTCTTTGGGTGAACAAGTATGATGTTGAAAGACCTGAAATTTTTCATGATCCCAAAGTATAATATCACTGATGAGGCGATCCTGTGCATTTGTAGGAGTGTATTCATGACAGATATATAATGTATATAATCTCAACAGTTAATTCCTTTGAGTTGTATAATGCAGGTTTTGTGTTTTATAAAGAAATGTAAACTTTTGTGGAAGCCATTTTTAACCATGTCCTGAAGGGATGCTGCACATAGAAGTTTTTTTTTTTTATAAGCGTTTCACCCTGAGCAAGGCATTTCACTGCCACTACTTCGCAGGGGGCTACATAGAGGGGAGAAAGGATGGTTAAATATAGGAAATGTCAGAGGGTGGGAGTGATAGGCAGGTAAGGATACTGAGAATGAGGGTTGGGTAGATGAGAGTGTTCTGAGAATAATTGGAAGTTAGTGTGATAGGAGGTGTCTATTGACCCTACATTTAAACACCTGGAGATTGTAGCTGTCGGGAAAGCAGACTTGTGGAAGGGAATTCCATAGGCGGGAAGCGCGAGAAAAGAAGATGGAGTAGAAATTACAGTTACATCTTATCTGTTTAACTGTAAAAGGGTGGGACCTAGTTGTCTTCTCTTAGTGAAATATGTTTTGTTAAAAGATATATACAAGTGGATGGTACCTCCATAAAGGAAGTGTTGGTATAGATACCTCTATTTACTAGCATAAAGCAATAATAGTTGTAGTAGTCTGAAAGACTAGCTTGTTAGCTATTGTGCCGTGGTAAGCACTTTGATTCTTTTTAGGAAACTAATTAGGACAATGGAGATTTTTGTTAATGCAGCAAGAATCTAATTGGATATTATCTTTAGGAGGGGATATTTCAACACCACCAACACACCACTGATCAGCTTATGCAAAAAATGTTTGAAATGCTGAAAGATGTTGAGCCTACACTAAACCCAACATCTATTATTTGCAACTCTGAATAGAGATGGAAATAGAACACCCAACAAAATGGAGATTATGGGGTTGTAAAAGGTACAAAGAGAACTAGATGCAATTTTCTAGCAATTGAAGGTGACCTCCCCACCCCCACCCCAAATTGGAGAAGTATAGGAAGACAGATGAAAGAATTCTGTAGATTGTTTCTTCCTTTCCACAATTGTAGCCAACTGCATATTTAAGGGGAATTGCATTACAATTTTCAATAAACTTTTAAATTAATAAAAAAAAAATCATATGTTAAAGAATCATCCTTAATAAATTTCTTTTATTTGGTTTTAAAAAGTTATCTTTGAAAAAAGATCCTTAATAAATAACCTTTTATTTGTTTTTAAGAAGTCAATGAAAACTTTCATGGTTTGCATGTCATTGAGTCAACAGTATTGACTTGACAGTGATGAGTCATCCTACATCCATTATCTTTTTTGGTCAATTTTCATATTGACTGCCTGTCTGTGTGGTAACTGGAGAAGAGGGGTTTGATTCTCATTGGTTTAGAAAGGGTGAATTGTATTAATGATAATTATAATAATTATAATTTTTTTATAACTTTCACCCCAAGCAAGGCAGTACTGCCACTGGTGCACAAGGGGTTACATGAGAGGAGAGTGGAAAAAAAAGAGATAACAAGGTACAGGGGATGTCAGAGAAAGATGAGAATCAAGGAGATAAAAGATGGCAGTTGACATTACACTTAAATTTTTGGAGATTGTATTTATTAGGGAATCAAGGATACAGAAGGGAGTTCCACAGGGAGGAAGTGCAAGGAAAGAAACTGAGGAGTAGAAATGGCAGTTATATATTTGACATTTTTGACTATGAATGGGTGGGACCTAGTTGCCAATCAAGTAGCTTGAGTAAATTTCTGTAGATGAGGCACCAAGCTCACCAGAGAAGAAGCCATGAAAATATTTGTAGAAATGACAGAGGCAAGCTACATTCCATCAGTGAGAAAGTGACTGAAGTTGACCTGTCAGATCAGGATCGATTATATTGCAGATCTTCCTTTGGGTTTTGTCGAGAACCCTGAGATGAATAGCAGGAACACCCGATCAGATATGGTAACAGTATTCAATGCATGGACTAATGGTAGATTTGTATATATGCAAGAAAGATTTTGACAAGAAAACCTTCACGACCTGACATAATGACCCAACCTTCCTAGCATTAGATGTAGCTATTGATCTGATTTAGTCATTTCACTTGAGGTCGGCTGAGAGAGTGAGGGCAAGGAGGCACAGTGTATTGCTTTCTGCGAGATTAGCATGATCCATAGTGATGGAAGGAAGGAAAGTTTCTCTATTGGTGGTTAATTATTATTTGACAGTAAAATTAATTTTAATTTATTTTTAATAGACAGAACAACATCCTGGAGAGACATGGCATATAGAAAAAGATCTATCAAATTATGATTCTGTTAATCTTCAAAGAAAATCTCTTCAAAAATGACAGTTTCAACTTGTTCCATCCTTATTGAGTTTCTTACAAATAATCTTTATTTTGGTGTTTGATTATCTCCAACAGATTTTCTCTGGCTAAGGTCTGGAGATTTTTCAGACAAAAATCTGAATTTTATCATAAAAAGGCATTTAATTTCGCAAAATGAGCAGTTCTTATATTTCTGCATTATAATCAAGAAGTTCTTAAATAAAGGGAATGAGATTCTTTCTAGTATTTCTTCTGATAGCAACTGGCCTAATATGTTCATTACAGAGAATTAGTGGTTCAACACCTTGATTGGTAAAACAGTCCCACACACAATGCTCAAAATTAATATTGTACTATGATCACAGTTGTAATAGAGTATTAGTTTGAGAAAACTGGTTAGAATTTGGGGGATGATATTATTGTGCATGAATATATATATATTATTGGCTTTATTCACAAAAATAATTCACAATATAAATATATGAAGAAGTTCAATAAGCCACAAAAGTCTTTATATCAAAACACTTGAAATATACATATATGTTTACTTATATCAAAACTATTCTATCTGAAATAAAATATAAAGTTTAGTACTTATGATGATTTCCATGATATTGAATATGTATGGCTTTCTACTTTGGCTGTCCAGGAAAAAAGAGGGTTATTGACTTTCCCATCTAATGATACCTTGTCCGATTCCGTGATTGTTTTTTATTCTCATGAATATCTGTTTTTAGTTTTTTACAGGTTTATTTAAGGGAAGACAACATTTTGTCTCTCGCAACAAACCTTCCTGCCTAGTAAGCGGAGTCTAGTAATAGTGATACTGATTGTCTTTTTTCAAGTAACTTTTCTGCCTAATTTAGTGTGACTGGGCTTATATTCATTACTATTTTGTCGCTATGAGGTTGCTTTTTAGTTATTATTTGCTCATTAGTTTTAGGTTCAATGTGTGCAATGTATCTGTGTGCCCTATATATCTTCTGCAGTTGTCCATTTTGGAAAAGTTTGAGACCATATGGTATTGTTGTTGAAGATTTAGGCACTTCTTTTGTCAGGATATAGTTGTACAAAGTTGTTCTAGTAGTGCCTTGTATTAAAGCCATTAATTCATCTGCCAACTGTCCCAGTCTGGTTGGGCTTAAGTCTTTTCACATGGCTAAGACAGGACTTATCAACACCAGTAATGCTTGAAAGAATTTGTGTAATACTATTTTGTTGCTGATTTCTAATCTCAATGCAATTAATAGCATTTTTTTATATAATCTGATGGTTGTCCTGTAATAACAGAGGTGAATATTAGTTTGTCTAGCATCTCTGGCTTTGTTTGCTCATTTAAATCGATTAGGGCTTGTTTTAGTTTGTTATAACTGTGCATATTCAAAAAGCTACCAGGAATCTTAGCTACTATTTCCACCAGTAGCAATGCAATGGTAATGTAAAATTTTCTAGTTTGAGATGTTGTATTTCTTAAATAAAATTAGGATTCAATTATTGTAAACCAACTGGTAATGTTGGTTTGCATGAATTTTGGTGTTTTGATAGTTATTTGTTGGACAGTCATCTCGTGGTGCTCTTGTTCCATTTTTGTGTGTGTGTATGTGTGGTGGCTAATTAATTATGTTTCTCAGGGTGACCAAAATATGTTGTGCACGAATGTATATATTATTGGTTTTATTCACAAAATGAATAATTCACAACATAAACATATGAAAAATTCAATAAGCCACAAAAGTCTTTATATCAAAATATTTGAATTATATGTATATGTTTACTTATATCAAAAATGTTCACAAGGGACTTGCTTTCTGAAATTTTTTTTTTAAATCATATCACCCCGAGCAAGGCGGTAAGGCCACTGAAATGCATGGGGCTACGTAAGAGTGAAAAGATTGGAAAAGAGAAAGCCAGAAACCACATCCTAAACAGGGAACAAGGGCTGAGCCTCTTCACCTGTTCAATAGACGTGGGTGGAGTATGAACCAGGCGAGAAAATATAAAGTTTAGTACTTATCTTATGATGATTTCCACGAGCTTGAATATGTACTATTTCTACTTTGGCTGTCTGGGAACAAAGAGGGTTATTGACTTTCTTGCCTAACAATATGTAGTCAGATCACATGATGGTTTCCTGTTCCCATGAATATCTATTTTTATTTTTTTTTACTGGGTTAGTCATAGGGGAGACAACTTTTTGTCTCTTGCAAATTTGGCTTGAAAATTTGCAAACAGTGAAGAAAAGAAACTTATTTTTATTTTGTACTCACAACATCAGTCCATATTATTTTCTTTTGATTTCATCTAAGTGTTTTGAATTATTAAGTTAATTTCTAACCAATTGCATTATAAGTATTATTTGCTAGAAGCTAGGTATCACCAAAATGTGCACACATTTTTGACAATGAAAACAAAAATAATAATAAAAAAAATCTACCAGTTTTTTAAAAGTTACCTAAAATCAGAAAATCGTCCAATGAAATAAAATGTTCATTACTTATTCATAAATGAATTATTTTTATCTTCAATCAGAATGTTGTGGAAATATTTTGGAGGGGTTAGTTTAATCCCCACCTCCTTCAAAATATTGTGAACACATAAATATGGAGCGTGCTCATTTGATTTAGTTATATAAAGAAAAATTCCTGAAAATGTTATTTCAGTAAACAAAAAAAAAAAAGTTATATCAACTATGAACATACTGACAGTTCATCCTGAATCTTATTAAAAATAATTCAATAAACTCAAATAATATTTTTGTTGAGAGTTAATACTTGTATAATTTAATAAAACAATATATTTTATTTCAAATTTGACAGGAAAAAGCTTACATTGAATATTTATTTTTAAAAAAATTCATAATTTTTCAGTGTGATTTTGAAATTAAGTAGTTGCTGATCATAACAAAATTTTTTTTATTAAATAAAGACATGTTTCAAGAATCATAAAATGAAAAGTTTAATGTTGTTTTAAAGTATGAATATTCTTTAAAGAATATATTTCTCTAAAAATGGTAGGTTATTTTTTTGTATGCAAGTTCAAAAAGGAAATAATTCAATAATTCTGTGACAGCAATCAACACTGAGTGCTAATTGATTGATGTTACAAAAATTGATACTGTTAATTTAACATTATCAATTCAATAAATCTTTATCAATGTTCTACTTCCTTTCTTTTTCTTGTTGCAGTGCTTCCTTTAGTTTCATAAATTTTAAAATCTAAAAAGACCTCATTGTTTGACAATTAAATATTTTTTAAAATGAAATATATAAGAAAAAATTCAGTAACTAAGACATAAAAGTATTATCTAACTACTTTTTAATTTCTTTGTACATCCCTCTTGAAGTATAAACAATAAAATTATTCATTTCATACAAGCCTAGAGAATAAACAATATATTCATAAACTATTAGCTATATATGGTTAATTTATAATTCATTTTGAAAATAAACAATACTAACTTTTAAATTCTAGTAGATTTTAATCTTCTATAGTTAATCAGTTTTATGCCTCTTTTTTAAATGGGGGTGATAGTATAAAAATACAGTTGTTAACCTATGATGTTGAGGAACTGCTCACTGGGTATGTAAAACTAAAAATTTATTTCTTTATATTGCAAGCAAAAGATAAGTCATCTTCTCAAAATCCTTTACAAGAAAGCAACTGTACCGTTTGGTTGCTATTCACTGACTGAAAAATGACTGCCATTTGGGTCACTGATGGTGTGATGCAACAAAGCAGCCATCATATGACCCACATGACTTATCTCCACCAAAGGAAGACAATCACCTTCTGTATCTCTATAATGTCTTCTTTGAAGTTTTGGTTTTAATACTCTCTCGCATTCCAGTTGAATTTGTTGCATTCACTTATGTGCAAATACTCTTGAGAAAGGTATTAATCTGTCTCTTCCTTCTAGCTATGGGTTAAATAGCAGGACAGATTGGGTTCTATAGTCTTGGTTAGCAACTGGTCTACTGCAGAAAGTAATGGCAACCTACTGTGGGAAAATCTTCTGCTCAGTCAGTCATGTCTCTTTCGAGAGATGAATCACCCAAGTGAATATCACTTAACTGACTGATCCTCTAAAACTAAAGCTTATCTGTAAAAATGAAAAATAATTTAATTCATGCTGTTAAAGTTTTTAGATATTTTGTAAACATTGGTATTTTCACTCATCAAACCTCCAGTATAGATAAAAAATGAAAACAAGAAATTTAATTTTAACAGCTGAAATTTGTTAATAATGAAAATATTAAAAAAAAAAACATTTAAATTTGTTAATAATAGAAATATTACAAAAAACAGTGTAAATTTGTTAATAATAAAAATATTAGAAAAAACAGTTAAAATTTGTTTAAAAAATGAAAACAAATTTAAATATAAACAAAACCTCCCTGGCAATTTGATATAAGATAAAAAAAAATACTGTCTTTTAATTTATATAAATATAGAGATGAATTTATAGATGAATACTTGTACATATTATTTGATAAACAGATGAATTTTAATATTTTTGTATATGAAGAATTTGACACTCAGAACATTTTGAAAGCAAGAATGGCAGAGGGAAACAGCAAGTAACCTCCCTAACAAGCATGTGCAAACGAATGTCACATCAGAGAATGAGAGGGACAATTAAAAAAAAGCAAATGTTGTTAAAGACTACAAAAGATAGGAAGATGTAGAGAGCCAAGATTGTCCATGTACTGAAAGCATAAAATAAAAATAAAAGAAATTGCCAACTACCTAATTTTGCCTCAAGAGTTATCTGTTCTTGGCTGCCTCCCAGGTGATGATGGCGGTGTAATATGTAAACAAACTTACTTAAACAGCTAATTTTTTTCTTTCTCAACAAAGACAGTATAATGGTGAAACAGACAATTCAAATATTCGCACGGATTAAACCAACAAAAGCCAAAACTGCGGTATTTTATTTTATTTTTTTTAACTTATTTTGCAACAGTTTAAATCCTTGCATTGCCGGCAGGTGTGTGTTAAAAATCGTAAATTTTTTAATTAAATTAAATCAACTAAAAAATAGTGCTTATTTCACAGAAAAACAGATATATAAAAAATTTACTGCAATAAGATTTAATGATTTGTTCCTTAGTTCTAGGTAAATTGTGTAAACCTTCCTTACTACACACATATTAAAAATAAATAAATTTTTGAAAGGCCAAAGAAAAAGGATAGAAACTGGAAATTGTAAGAAACAAGTTTTAGAGACTTATTTAGTTTTTAAATATTAAGTTATTTTTCACTTTTATTTATTTGTGTAATAAATTAATTCTGATAATTACATTTTATTTTTGTGAAACTTTTTCTTAGTGGCAGGGAGAACTTAATACAAAGTACTTTGAAGTTCTGTTTGTGTTGTAAGAAGTTGAATTATTAATTTCCATATTGTTTTTAATTGTTTTAAGCCGGTTGTACGCTGTTTTTATGTAAATGCTTATATATATATATATATATATATATATATATTTTTTTTTTTTTTTTAATTAAAGATGATGACAGTTTTTCATTTTTATTGTTATTGTTTTTTAAAATGAGACCCCGTTAATTTTTAGTAGTTTTACTTTTTGTAAGGTAATGATGAAAGATGTTCGTTACCTTTTTTCACTTTTAGACTTAGTTAAAAAAAAAGAATTTCTTAGGATAAAAGCCAAAAGAAAGGATCTCTTTTTTTTGTCAAAAATCAAACGAGATGTGTTTTAAAGATTTTTTTAGTGACTGAAATAAAGTACCAATAAACAAAAAAAAAAAACTGACGAAGATTACACTTTTTTTCCCCCCCCAATTGAGAAGGGATATGTCAAAGTGAATTGCTTGAAGTTTTGGTTGTTTATTTTTAGCATAAAAAACCTTTCAAATTGTCTCTAGAACAGTTTTAAAGTAAAATATGAATTTATTAGACTCAGTTAAAAAAAAAAAAAATAATAAATTATTCTTTACAACTCACTACTAGTCATTCCATCCATTCCATAGAGTGGCTTTAAAAAAGAATTTTTAAAACCAAGTTCAAAATTGTATGAAACCATTTATTGTATGAATTTAGTAAGATAAAATAAGTAATATTTTGATTTTCTGTTCAGTAGGCAAACTAGCGTAATAATAAAAATAATAATTCACTCATTGCATTTTTAACAGGGTAAATTTTTTATTTGTTCCCCAAAGGCCTTTACCCCGTCAAATCTTTCCAAAACATCCTTAATTCCGTGCAAATGTATATGCTAAACTCAAATCGATAATTGTTTATTGAAGAAACTTACCTTTTTTTCATGTTATCGACCAGAAAAAAAAATCGGACTATATCTCACCACTTACCACAGTTCTCATATCTGATTCACCGCTGAATGACTTGAGGCGTAGGATACTTATTTCGGCCTATTTACTTCCTTTGAGCAATTACTCCACAATTTGTTTGATTTTGGAAATCAATTTCCACGTAGTAATTGCAAAAAGGAAGTAAAAAGGCCGAAAAATCGGCAAACTATGTGTGAGGTCATTCTACAGTGAATAACATTTTTGAAGTGATTACGGGGTGAGATAAACAGCGACAAGAAGTTCGATATTTTTCTGGTCGTTAACTTGAAAAAAGGTAAGTTTTGTCAATAAACAATTATTGATTTTAGTTCAACATTTACATTTGCATGGAAATAAGGATGTTTTGGAAAGATTTGAAGGAGTAAAGGCCTTTGGGGAACAAATCAAAAATTTACCTTTAACACTTTATAAACAATTTGTTGCAAAAATAGTTGTCAGTAATTTTCCAACTTTGTTCTTTCTATTGGAAAGACTTGAGTAGGAAAACAATTTTGTTGGTGTTTCTGCAAGCATTAAGATATCATCCCATTTCTCTTATTGTAATGGGATTGATACTGCAAGGGTCAGGGTGGAGTGGGGGGAGTGATCTTGAAGCTAAACAGGAAAAAGGACGAATATACTTATTCTTCATTGGTTTACCAAAGTTTTCTTCATGAATGAGATTAAATTTCAGTAAGTTTTGGTTTTCTGAGTTTTATTGGTCACAAATGCTAAATTAATGTTAGTTTTTATTTCCAGAAAAACATAGTTGAAATTATTTCAAAAGAATGATATATCAACTTGAATCCAAAGACATGTTCAGCAACTGTTTGGAATATGATGCTAATTAAAGAAATGAGTGGAAAGTAATTCAATGTTTCATATAAAAATTGGGTACTACTATATTCAATTCATTCTTGACATTCTTAATTTCTACATTATACAAGTTTTGTTATAATTTTTGCATAAAAAACAGGACTATTTCAAATTTAATTCTAACATTGTGAAATGGTGAGGCAATTTTTTTTTTTTTTCATAGCACTATTCCCCTGTACTCCTATATTTTTCTTACCACAGGATTCAAGCAAGGTAGGATTCCACCATATCTGCATGAACTTTCATCATACTTATAAATGTTCTCTTTGTATTTTTCTAGCAGCATTCTACAGAGTTTGTGTGAGCAACTTGGTGATGAGTTCACATATTCTTTTAGCAAAGGTAGAAGCATTTCTAAAAATCGGTCAATAACAAAAAGCGAAAAAAGTCAATTATTTTCTTCTCTATTCCATCTTTCAAAAATCCATCTTTGTTGAGGCAGTTAACTATGATAACACTGCAATCCTCTTTGGACCACAATAGTTGACATGTACTTGTAGTGAACAAAACAAGATCTAGATTTAAAATTCAAATGCTAAGCACTGACTCATTAATTTTGATAAAAAGTAAAAAAGACTTGAATTTACAAACTTTGCTTAGCACACATGCAAAAGTAAATCCAAAACAAAACTCGTGAAATTGCACACCTTGATGCAAAATATTTTTCGGCCAATAGAAAACTAGAAAACATCTAAAAACAAAATTCAAATAATCTTCAATTGTCAGAAACAAATCCTTTTATGGACCTTTTTGTGAGCCGATGAGAAGTTTGTACGTCATCCCATGGTAAGGCCCAAATCACATCCAGGAGTGAATTCTCAAATGACATTTTCAAGCTCTGCAAACAAAATAAGACAGACAAGTTCACCTGTCACCAGAGAGAATAAGATGAGCGTATTAACATGTCTCTTGACAAATGTCAAGTGATCATTATTATCTCTATCCTTCTCCCTCACCTATTTCCTTTTCACTGTTCACCCATCTGCCTCTCCTTATACTTGATAAACAAATGGAACCCTTTAAGACTGAGCAATTACTAAAGACATTCCTACCCAATGATAACACTCATGCATGCATACATACATACGCATAAGTTACTACTATGAACTCTTGATACCCTTAATTCCTTACTACTGTTTCTCATTGAACATTTAACTTCTACCAATTCATGTTATTCTGCTGCATTAATAAATTTCTATTTAAACATACAAAATGTATACTTTTATTCTCCCACAAATCTACCTTCTGATAACCTTGTGATGATTCTAAATAAACCCTTAAGTTGGGGGAATTGCCGGCTGTGTTTGTGAATTGGCTGTCCGTCCCTACAGCTACATACCCACTGTAATCTGTATTAAAGTAAATCTCACTGTTTTTGTGAATTTACTAAAAACAGACTTTAATTTAGACCTTTTAAAGTGTTAATTTTTCTCTGAAAATTATGTAAAGAAGATATTTAAAAATTATAATTTAAATACTTTCTTTTTTTCAACATCATTAATTCAAAAATCAAAAAATGCTTCTTAGTGTAAAACTAAGTTTTTTTTCTTTAGTTTATTTTTACACTGTCATAATTTTAAAACTGTTTTCACAGTTTTTATTGGTAAAGTTTTCGTAATATACCAATGATAAAGATACCATCTGAATTTTTGCGTATAATATTTTTATCATAAATATTTCCAGTAAGTTACTTGGTGGTATGGGATTTTATTATACAACTCAAGGATTGGTTGTCATATTTTTATATACATATGTTAGGGTTATGACTTTTTGTAACTTTCTGTTTCTGCATCATAAATCAATGAACTTTCCTTTAAAATGAATGAAAAAGACATTAATTTGTTTTAGTTCTTGAAAAAGGTCACCTCAACCCAAAAATTCAATTTTATTATAAACATAATAAAGATAAAAAAAAATATTTCAGAAGTTTTACTTTTCAATTAGTTAATGATATAATTGGATAGTACTTATGTAATTTTTAATGCATTTAACAATTTATAGCTTTAGTTTAACATACAAACTTACAAATAAACAAAAACAAGTTCTTGAAGATTCTAGAATATTATAGTACTGCTATGCTTATATACAATTGTAAAAATTTCACATTGGAGGTAACATTAAAAAAAAAACTGAATTAAACTCTTCTTTGTTTTTTAACAAAAGTTCATTGAATTAGGAAACAGGAAATCAATTATTTTACAAAAGTCAAAAAGTCATAACCCTAACATACATCCGTTTAATTTTAGTTTAATTTCAGATATATAAAATAATCATGGGTTGTAAGAAAAGTAACTTGGAAAGAGAAGATATTTTAATGTTATTGAATAATGGGAATATAACATTGGAAATTGTAAAATAGTTGAATTAGTTAAGTGCCATACGTGAAACACGCTTGGGCGATCATGTCTCAAAAGAGACATGATTGACTGGGCAGAAGATTATCCCACAGTAGGTTACCATTGCTTTCTGTGGTAGACTGGTTGCCTGCCAAGGCTATAGAACCCAATCTGTCCTGTTATTTAACCCATAACCGGAAGGAAGAGACGGATTAATACCTTTCCCAAGGATATTTGCGCGTAAGTGAATGCAAGAAATTCAACTGGAATTCGAACTCGTCTCCCCGATTTCTCGTTCCAAGCCGATATCCACTGCACCACAATGCACATCCAAAATAGTTGAATAGAGATCAAAAAAGAAATTGCAGACATTGGCAGGAGAAGTATAAGAAAAAAATATTGGTTGTCACAAAAGAAGATTAGAGAAAAATTGAGAAAAAGGGATTTAGCAACAGGGGAAAATATTTGAAGAATTTGATGTTGCAAATGTAAACAGAAAAAAGATGCAAAATATTAAGAACATTGGATAAAGACATGAAAGCAACCAAACTATGATATTTAAGCAAACATCACAAAGAGAAACAGATTGGATGTAGGAATTGCTTTCCAGTGAACTGTGATCTTCAAAAATTTAAATGCAGTGTCAATTGTTATCTTCTACCATCTTAATTCTTGTTCTTTTATTGTTCTCTCTCCTTAATGTTTTCTTTTTCTCATATTCTTTCACACTTGGTAAACCCTTGTATATTAATAGCTTTATAGCCTTACTTGGGGTGAAATGATTAAAAAAAAAACTGTAAACTGATATCAACAATAATTGGTAGTGATAACTATAGAGCTATTTTGCATGGCCCTGTTGGTTATGCTAGAGGTTGGATCCTTCATTGAAATAATTAAAATAACTTACAACAGGGAGGTGGAGTAATATTTTTCAACTGGTATTGTAAGCTTTTAAGGTATCAATGTTAATAATAGTTTCAAGATCAGTGCACAGAATTATTGTAAGTTCTTTGATTATTTTTTCTTCTGATTGCTATAAATCAAGAAACTTTAAGCTAAAGTGTATATTCATACAAAATTATGTTCAGTGGTATTATACAAAACTGACAGATTAGGTTCATTTGTTTAGAGAATATTGGTGTAAGGAATACCTGTGTAAGGACCATTGATCTGTAATATTTTTAAATGAATTAACACCTTATTCATGTCCAAAATACTCAATTTGATTGATATTCACTATATTACAGAATAATATTTAAGACACATACAGCAGCATTAATTACTGATGATACATGTAGTTTATAAGCTTTTATTAAGAAACAAATGCAGGCAAGTTAAAAAAGAATGGCTCAATGAAAAATGTGCAAAAATAGAGAGAATGAGTACCACAGATAAAGAAAATATGCATTAAAAATTAAGAGAAATAACAGGACAAAAGACATACTGCATAAAATCCAAGGATGGAACACTCATTAGAGAAAGAAAAAAATTCTCTGGTGATAGAATGAATATACTGAAGATCTCTTCCACAGCAAAAGAGAACAACTGGTAATACACAGAAATACCAATGTGCTGAGAATATTAAAAACTGAAGTGGAATCTACACTGGTCAAATTGAACAAAAACAAAGCAGCAGGGCCAGACTGAATTGTAATAGAGATGTTAGCAGCCTTTTATGATTTCAGTAGAGACAAGATTACAGAAATAACAAATGAAATCTACAACAGTAGTGATATACCGGAAAACCTTAGCAGATCTATTTTCATAGCAATGCCTAACCAGGCACAAACAAATATGAACTTTTTTTTTTTTAATCATCTCACCCCAAGCAAGGCACTCCACTGCCACTATTGCGCATGGGGCTACATAGGGGAAGGTAAAGAGAAGGAGTGGTTAGACATATGTCAGGAGAAAGGTGACAGATGAGTAAGGATAGCGAGGATGAGGGTTGGGCAGATGGGAAGAGTGTTTGATAGAATGGGAGCAGGTTAGTGTGTTAGGAGGTGTCTCCATTGAACAATCAGCCTAATAAGTCATATAACAAAACTCACCTGTTGTGGAGCCACAGTAAGGAAATGGGTATTAACCGCACAAACTTTTGTATGTTTGAAAACAACAAAGACAATTAGAAGACGAAGGCAAAGATGTAGAATTTCAATGTCAATTTTTAATGTGATATAAAAATGAATAACAAACAGAAATCAGAAAAGGTTGGAATGTCAGAAGCAATTAGCAGAATCAGTTCAGGATAGAATGTTATTGGAAGAAACGTTGTCAGTATCTGGTATGAAAGGCACAGGCTAAAAAGTCATAAGCGCCTGGCAGGAATGACACAGGCTGGAGCATTGTTGTCGGTTGCCAGGGACATCGTTAATATTTGGCATGAGTGGCTCAATCTGGAACATCACTGGCATGTGGCATGAGTGGCTCACTCTGGGACATCACTGGCGTGTGGCATGAGTGGCGTGTGGCATGAGTGGCTCAATCTGGAACATCGCTGGCATGTGGCATGAGTGGCTCAATCTGGGACATCACTGGCGCGTGGCATGAGTGGCTCAATCTGGGACATCACTGGCACGTGGCATGAGTGGCTCAATCTGGAATGTTGTCAGCATCTGGCAGGAACAGCACAGGCTGAAATGTTGTCAGCTGACAGAAATGTTGCATATACGGTTGAGGCCGGAATATTCTCATTCATTGGTCAGCAGGAACTGTGCAAGCTTGAATGTTGGGGTCATGTCTCAGCTGCAGTTGAACTTAGTCCGAGGAGGATGGGTTCAACTGCAGCCTAGCACATGTACACTCCCAGACAGATGGGCAAACTAGCACATGTGCGCTTTGGCCATGGGCTGGCTTGTGTTTTGCTTTCTTTGCAGGATTCAATTGGTTAAACAGGATCACTGTGAGGTAGCATGTGTAAAAGCCATGGTAATTAGACTTGAACAGTCACCATCTTTTTTGCTGGATCGACTGTGTGTAACGGGATCTCAAGTGGACTAGACCATTCCACCTCCAAAGCAGAGTCAAACCTAAAGTAGGACCAGCTGTTAACTAAAACATAATCACTTCAGGAATCAATTGTGGATAGTGGGAACGAAAACAAAGTGATCACTTAGCTGGAGGTGGCTGGAGAGCAAAAAGTGAGTATCTGGGAACAGATATTACACTGTGATTTTTTGGCAAAAGTGATGCTGATAATAAGGTTTCAACTGTTGACTACATCTGGCAGCTGAATTTTGCATGTGAGGTCAAGTGACACATCTGAATTCTGATGAATCTGTGCAGCAGAATCAGGCTAAAGGTAAGACAAAAATGGTGCAGGTTTGTCAAAGACACAGGAACAAGGAATGTGATATTAATGCTCAGAACCTTATCAGAAAGAGCGATACAAATGCAGAAGGATGTATACCTGTCTTTTATCGACTACGCACAGGCATTTGACAAAGTATACCACAAAGATCTGTTAGAGTTGCTCAGCAACCTTGACATATTCAAGGAAAGACATTAAAAATTCAAGAGCCAATTGTGGCAGCAAATTGCCTGCATATGAACAGGAAATGAATTCAGCAGATATACAAAAATAAAAAAGAGTGTAAGACAAGGTTGTGTCTTCTCACCAGATTTACTCAGCCTATGCAGCAAGGCTCGGAATGAGAAACCGGGGAGACGAGTTCGAATTCCACTTGAATCCATTGTATTCACTTACGCACAAATACCCTTGGGAAAGGTATTAATCTGTCTCTTCCTTCCAGTTATGGGTTAAATAACAGGACAGATTGGGTTCTATAGCCTTGGTCAGCAACCAGTCTACCGCAGAAAGCAATGGCAACCTACTGCGGGATAATATTCTGCCCAGTCAGTCATGTCTCAAAAGAGATATGATCGCCCAAGCATGTATCACGTATGGCACTTAACTGACTGATACGGCAAGGCAATTCTGAAAGAACTAGAAATCCTGCCAGGATTCATCATTGGTGGTCACAATCCTAATATAAGATATGCAGATGACTCAATGCTGATAGTAGACATGGAAAGAAACTACAAAACCTCCTACATAATGAAGCAAAAGAAAGTGAGAAGAAAGGACTAAGTGTAGACTACAAGAATGCAGAATGTATGATCATCAGCAAAAAGATGAGCCCAAAATACAAATTACAGGTAGGGAATACTAAAATCAAGCCACTACAGAAATTTAAATATCTTGAATGTGTGACACTGAGACCCGAAGACATATTGGGATGGCCAAAAACACATTCTAATAGTTAGCAGAGTATTAAGAGACAGCAATATTTCACTGGAAACAAAAAAAAGAGTACTGAACATGTGATATCTGTTCTCTTGTGTAGCAGTGAATACTGGATAATCTCCTTGAAGATGAAGAAGTGACTCTAAGCAGCAGAAATGGGGTTCTATAGAGAGATGCTGAGGATATCATGGGCCGAACATGTGAGCAATGACAAAATTTTGGAGAGAATGGAAATTAAAAGTAAACTTAGACTTAGCACCAGGAATAGGAAGTTGAAATTTCTGTGGCACATAATGAGGAAGGATGGCTTGGAAAATCTGATACTCACAGGATGGAAAGAGGAACAAGGGAAAGCAATGCGGGACATATTTAATGGGCTTGAACAAATGGATGGTAGAACTGGATATGGGAGAAATAACAAAAAGACAAAGCTTATTAAGAGCTACAAGTGACAGGAAGATGTAGAGAGCCATGACTGCCTATAGAAACACTAAAGAGACACAGCACATAAAAGAAGATTGGCATGCATTGTTTGTATATTAATACAACCTCCATTAGACCATAATTCTCTAGATGAATATTTCTTAGAGTTCTTTAAATGAGTGTTTCTTAGACAAGTGTTCTGGATCTCAAAGCTTTGGCAAAAATGGTTTCATATAAACTAAATTAATGGAATAGACTCCAGCTTCTCCATATCTAAATCCGATAGAAAACTTGAGGTCCTTTATCTAAACTTATTTATAAATTGAACTTTGTCTGTGTGTGTGTCTGTGTCTGTGTGTCCGTTACCTATAGACTCTGAAATGGCTGAACCGATTTTCTTGAAAATTTACAAAGTTGTACTATAAGCGTTTGCGAGTGTTCTTAGCTAGGTTTTGTGTCGAGGTACCCCCGATAAATATCAAATTGATAATCAAAAAAATCAGGTTATAGAAGGAGTGGTTCGATTTTAATCAAATTTGATACACTCATAAACAAAGACATAAGAAACAATATTTAGAAGTTTCAAGATTGCAGTTCTTACAATGGTGCAGAAAATTGATAATATATATATATATATATATATATAAAAGGCAAGATGTTTGTGTGTGTGTGTCTGTTTATCTGCCTGTATGTCTGTATTTTTTTCAGCCCTTTTATTTTAGTTTTTGCTTTGGGTTTGGATCTAAGTAGGTATAATTGTAGTTCTTAGTCTCAGCCATGATACCATTTACTCATAGGACTTATTTAGCCTTCAAAATTCAGTTTATGACAAAAAAAACTTATTTGATGTCGATAACAGGAAATCAAAATTTGACTTACATCCATTTATTTTTTTTCAGTCTACGGTTTCACTTTAACTGGAAACAACTATTGCTTTTTAGTCTTTCATGCCAACATCCAAAGAGTCTGAGCTCCAGGACTATGGATTAGTGTTAAAGCTTTAATTACACCTGAGCAACGCCGGGCTATACTGCTAGTTTGTATATAACTGGAAAATGATATTTAAGCAAAAACCAGTAGGAATCAATAAAATGCAATATTAAAGTTAAAATCATAAAAAGTTAAGAAAATCAATGGATAAAATACTAATGACAGCTAAAGAATGTCAAAGAATCCATATTAACATGTAAAATACTAAAATAATTTAATTGGATATGTTGGAAAGTGGGTTAATTTAAATTTATAGACCATGTCTTTCAGATTTGTTTATTTAAAAACTTATATTTCACTATGTTCGCATAATAAAACTCCCAAAATAAGTTATTAATATTTTTAATCAAATGTTGGGAATTGAAAAGATTAAAACAGGATGGAAATTTACTAGACTGCTAGTGTGAGATTTTAAATATTTGCCCTATTTTTAGACAAATACAGACACATTAAAAAATAAAATGTTTGATATTTTTTTTTTATCAATAATGTCACTGAAATGTGTGGAGTAAAAATCAGTCTAGTAAAATAATTGCTCAATTACTATTAAGTGTCCAAAAGAATGTTGTTGTCTTTTTTTTTTTTTTTTTTAAGGAAATTTCAAAACTTACTAAGAGTGCTGTACTTTATTAATTTCACACTTTTTCTCAGAGCTTAAAAAGTAAACTGTAATCATTATAATTGGTTCAAGTTTTTATTTGCACACTTTTATAATTGAATAAATTGTATAATAGGGGTAGGATATGCACATGCACTCCTGAGTAACCTCTGTCATCCTCAATTCTCCTAATGGGTCTCTTACTTCTCATGTTGAGAATTTGCATTGCTATTCTTGGTCTTTGGCAAGTGTGATGTTTCAGACCAAAGAAGAAGTTCTGTTGCCCTAACCTTTAGACAGATGTGACACATAAACTTGAAATATTGTGCCTCAATCTTTCCTGGATTATTTGTCCTTTCATTAAGGGTGCTGAAGGTAAATGTTTTCTGGATTTTGGTATTATTTGCCTGATAGGCATTAATCCAAACCTTCAAGTAACTTTGAAGGAGGCTATCCTATCAGCAGGTGTATAGCATTGAATCTGTTGTACTGCCATTTTGTGAATGGGTTCTAGACTGTACAGTATTTTCCGGTGAGGTCTCTTGATGCCATAATGACAGTATCTCTGTGAGTAAACTAGATTGTTTATGTGTGCATCTCCAATGGGTGTTCATTTTCACTGCCTACTAGTCAACTGCCAAACTAACCAAAGATTAACATGAAAACAATCAAATTGAAAACAAACATAACTACCAAACCCAACCACCAAAAAAAAAACATAAACCCCCCAAGTATACATCTATGTAAGGGGTCTACATTCCAAATTTCCAGAAGTGGAATGACATCTGCTTCAGTCTCAACTTGATCTCCAGTTCTTGTCTGAAACGGGTATCACTGCTTCAGTCCCTTTGCAGGAGTTTATAATCCTGGGTTACTCATTTATTATAACAAAACATAACCACCATGGTCACAGGCTTGGTTACTATATCAAAAATGGGTTTTTCTGTGGTATGGATATAAAAAAACAAGGATTTTAATCTCTCGTATGTGTGTTTCTGTGTGGTGCTTATCCATAGTACCAAAATCATCTTTGTTCTGTATTGTCTACAGGATGAAGGTTTGGTTATCTTCAATTGATTATCAAAGAGGATTGACAATATCCTCACTGAATTTCCCTCAGCCAACTTTCACATATATGGTGACTTCAGTGTTCACCACAACGAGTAGTTAGTCTAATCTAATAAAACCAATGAAGAAGGCAGATATTGCTGAAATTATTGAACTCACCTGAGGACAGCAGGCAAACCTCCTTGACCTGTGTCTAACATCCTACCCTGGCAAATGCACAGCAAAAGTTTTATTCCCCACATTGGCATGTCTGATCATTCCATAATCAGTGTTCAGATTGACTCTAAACTAATGACATCTGATTTAATGTTTATAGAATGGTTTTTCACTATGTGAAGGATGAATGAGACAGCTTTTGGTCCTATATGATGGAGATTCCTCTCCCAACCTTCTTCAGACATGCAGCCTCCAAAACTGTTACTCTAATCTCCAAATGGATCCTTTCTTGAATGGTGTATTTTATACCTCATTAAAAAAAAAAACAAAACACATACAATCAACCTTGGTTTACCCCTGAATGTTCTGCAGCTATAGCTCACTGGGGCCACTATTTCAACAGCTTTTGCAATAAATGGTAAAGTCTGGTTCTCATTACTTTTAGAACTGCCTGCAATCACTGTAAGAGAGTTCTGGAAAATGCAAAGTGCAGCTATGTGCAAACTTTTCAGACCAAACTCAATGCTAGATAAGAAAGACCATCCCCTCCTCCAACTTCTTACCTCTCACTGAGCACAATCTCAGTAATGTACTCATTTCAGTAAAAGAAGTCTCTAGACTTATCAAAAGCCTTTGACCTCAGAAAAGCCACTGGTCTGGATTAAATATCAGTGGTTATCCTTAAGAATATCAACCCAGAATCATCCTCAATTCTAACAAAGTTATTTAACTGCTGCTTGAAGTACTTGGGAAAAATTTCTCCCAGTCTTCACTTTTCAGTCTTGATAGAATTCAAAAGCATCTCTAAGCCCTTGTTAGGGATGAATTTATTTTCCACACTTTCTCTCAAAGGCAGGATGTGATGAGTCTCTCACTGCTCTATTGCTACTATCATGAAGAGTGGTCAGAGAAACTATATCTACTGGTTCTACCAGATCTGACCTTCATGGCAAGGACCTGCCATGTCCTTTACATAGTTGCAAACCACCCACACTCGCTCTATATTTCATTGTTGAGAAGTAAGTTTCACCCAGACAGCTTCTCTTCATGAACCGCAGACCTATGGAACAGACTACCAGGGAACTGTTTCACTGATCACTATGTCAACCCATTCAAGTCTAGAATCAGCTGTTATCTTTCTCTTCTATTTGTATAAACTGTCCTTTAATGTAGCCCTCTACTTTGAGTGGCTCCTGTATCTTGTACACGGTGAACCACACCATTAAAAAAAGGTTTTAGGTCTGATAGCAACTTTTAAGATTTTGCAACATTCTGATAAGATAATGGTACACAAATGTAGATTTATAGGATATAAATCTTATATCATCCAACAGTTAACTAAAAAACACAAAGTAAAATTGCACCACCGCAAAAATCCAAATGACTAAAAGCATTTTGGAAAAACCCAGACCAAGGCAAATTTCACAAGTCAGTGTGAAAAGTAAAATTCTGGATCCTAATTGAATAAGAAATAGAAAATTGATCTATGACACCAGTCAGTTTTTTTCACGCCCAAAATGAAAATGCTGCTGGAGCCGGTCATATGATGATAATACACTATTTAACCACATTCCATGACCAGTCAGAATGGGAGCAGTATCTGATAGCATCTCACCACAATATAAGGAAGAAACTTCAAGCTGACTCTATCATGTCTCGCCAACATACATTCATTCTACCTTTTCTTTCAATTTTCCTTTTTTCATTTTTACTCCACCCCACCAAAGAAAACAACAACAACACATTCCAACTGTCTGCAATAAGTACAATTTTTTATTTGCTTCACCTTCTTTCTCACCCTGTTGCCAACCTACCAAAAAGGGGGAACATAAGACTTCACATTCTGCTACTGTCAGTATACGCACCCCCCAAAAAACTTAGCTACTTACTACTATCAACCATGAACTCTTAATTTCTGTAGGACATTTTGATACTTACATTTCTCTTTGAACAATTAACGACATGCATGAACATTTTATTTTTCTTCTTACAATTTTGTTATACTGTTAATAAAATTTTTCACTTCAATGTACAATGAAATACTTATCTCTACACATTTCAACCTCCTGACATTTTAAATTGTGGGGGACCTCGGTTGTGTTTGACACAAGGCCAATTTGACAGGCATAGCTGAGGCCCCTACAATTTCATTTTTTTTTTCCACATACTAATTATGTTGTACCAGGGTATCTTCACATATCAAAAGTAGAAGAAATCCTGGGGATGAGTTTAGGTATTATAGGAGTGGTTCTGAAAGAAACATTTCTTGATTCTTTAAATGATTTTCTGACCTCACCTATTAACATTCTCCCTCATTTATTTCATATTGAAAAAATTTCAACTGCCCAAATTATTAAAACCCTGTCCATCACCATGACTTGTAATTGGCACTTAAGAGTACCTAAATAATTAAATGTGGCTGAAACTTTGTAAATTATATTTGTTGATTGGTTGAGTGTTTCATTTTCTACAATTTATCAACTCTTTACAGGTTATTTAAAGCCAGAAAATATTTTTAGAATGAGATTTTTTTTTTGAGATAATAAGTTAGTGATACAAGTTTTAATAATTAACCCATAACTGGAGGGGAAGCAGTAGATTCATACCTTTCTCAAGAGTATTTGCACATAAGGGAATATAATGAACACAACTGGAATTGTAACTCACCTCCCTAGTTAACAATTCAAAGCCATTATCTATTACACTAACTGTATATATCCAAGCTTACTGCACCTGATATTCTCAAGCAATTACCCATCCAGGTACTGATCAGGCTTGACATTGCTTAACTTTGCTGATTGTACTGAAATCAGTGTTTCAACATAATGTAATTGTAAGCCTAAAAGGCATGAAACTATAATGTCAGGTATAATCTAGAATTTTAACTAATAATGCAAGTTGACTTTTGTACTAGAACTTAAGATAATTTCCATACTGATGTGATATGTATGTAATGTTTAACAGACTAAAACTGTACAGAAATATTTTGGTTTTAATTTAATGCCATGCTAAATAGATACTGTTTTCTTTGCATTACTTTTTTTTAAGAAGCATGAAATAATTAAATTTTACTGATAGAAATTAAAGAAAGATGTCAATATTTATACTTTTTTTTTTTTAATTGTAAAGCCTTTGTGACAAAAATCAAAAATTTTTAATGACTTGATTAGTTCAATGAGCAGTTAGTGCATGAAGAAACGATTACTACTACAAGTTCAAACAACTGAGAACAATTAGAAGGAAAAGTAACAGAAATGTAATTCAAATTTGATATGGCCATAATCCAACAACATTTAATTTGAAAAAAAAAAAAGAAAATAGTAGAATCATGAAAATGTATAAAACTTTTATCACATAATTATTTCCAGCTGTTTGAAATCACTGATGATGCCAGCTCCAATTCCATACTTCAGTTTATAGTTCCCAAAGATTTGGCTGGAGGCTTTGTCAACAATAAAAAAGAATCATATAAATTTAAGTAAGTATTAAAGTTTAAATTTTCTACACTGTGTGTTAACATTTTCAAAACTTTTAAGGAAAGAAAAAACTTTTCACATCAGCCTTTCTTCATCTAAAAACCCTGGTTAGTGTTCTAGTTGTGCTTGTATCGATTATTTTTTTTTAATTCTTGATGGATTACCACCCCTGAGGATAATCACAGGTGGCATGATGTAGAATTACTGCCCCCCTGATGATAATTACAGGTGGTGCAAGATTTGATAGTTTCTTTCTCGTCTGACTTACAAAGTGACAAATTTACTGAAGATTGGTTAGAACTCTTCACAACTTTAATTTTGTTTCTTATACTGCGCTTCTGTGAGATGTTTTGTTAATGCATTGTTTAAATTGCATTCTTTGTGTCTTATTTTTACCCAAACTCACATGAGTCAGCCAAATATTCTTTGCAGACAAATGTACCAAGAGGCATAAAAGGAATAACTTCCATTCTTGCAGATTTCACTTTTTCTTTCTTGAAGGCAGTTTATTTGGCAGTAGGTAAGATGCCACATAAAATACTCATTTTTTCATATGTTCACATGTGAAATTCAAGGAAAAGAGGCATGAATATGATTTTGATTCTGTGTTTTACTTTTCTTTTTAACGTATAATAACTTTCAATTCTGTGATACTCTGGTAAAGGGGAATATATGAGATCTTGATTTTTTTTTACAATTGGAAGAACTGCTCTCTCTAACATCTAGCTAATAACACAGCCTGACAAATTAACTTTTTTCACAGGAATATTTGATATTATAAGTAATGGGTGGATAAAAAGATACCTGAATTGACTGTTCACTGATTGGCTATTTATATTCTATTTTATTATTGGTTGTTAAAAGATGACTTCAAATTCTGTACAAAGCTTGAGGGCCACTAAACTGCTCTATGATATGTCCTCTATGACAGTCAGTGCTGGATGATCTCCTCAAAGATGAAGAGGAGGATTGAAGCAACAGAAATGTGGTTCTAAAGAAGAATGCTGAGGGAAATGTGTGTTGTAATAAAATATCTTATGCCCACTTTTCTCTATATGAACTTACTAATACAGAGAACTATATATAAAAAGCACTGCATTCACTGGTGTCTTGCTTCGGAGATTAGTAATGTCTTACTAATATTTGTCTATCCACTTATTCTAGTCTCTATTGAAATATCCCTTTCTTCTTTCCATTTACTATTATGTTGGTTGTTCTTTCCTCCTCAAGTAACAGCCTTGTATATTGTAACCCTTTCTTAAGAATGCAATAGTGCTGAACGAGGATTCGTGAGGATTCACGTTGAAAATACTTACAACAAGTGACTACAACAGATTCTGAATAAGAACTTAGGCAAAAGTGTTTGAAAATACTGTTTGAAACCATAACAATAACAAATCTGGGATTTTCTAAGGATCTATTTCAAAAAAAAAAAAAAGGAATAATGTTGGGAACACAAAAGGTTTGACTCGCTTAAAATTTGTTACAAAATGGAACAATTTGCCGAATTGACTAAGGCTTTATATGCTATCATGCAGCAGCAACTACAATAGCTCAAAAAGTCACATAAGATTTTTCGGGACAAATTGACACAATTACACAAGCAACAAACTAAAGACACAAATTGTTATGCAAAGCTGTGTTATCTAAAAGTACTAGTGATGAACAAGGTTCAAGATTTTTTTCACCCGAAGGTATATCTAATTCTTTATCAGAATTTAAATATGACCCAGGAAATGGCGTCATTTTTTCAGCTTATTTTTGTAGATATGAAATGATTTTTTTGAAAAGATGTGCCTAATGGTCTGATGAAGAGAAAATCACCTTGTTACAAAAACTAGGTACAGAAGAAAATATAAATGCTTCGACATCATGAAACAAGTAAATGAAGATTTCATTACATACATATGGAATGTAAACTCACAGTGTGAATTATTTAAATTAGGTAAATTGTCAGTCGACATGTTCAAATGCTTAATTTTTGTGCAGGGACTAACAGCAGCTACGGATAAAGATATCCGATCCAGAATATTGACCATAATAGAATAAGATCCAGAAATAACATTCCAGAAAGTAACTAAAGAGTGCCAAAGATTGATAAATATGAGATGAGACAACACGAGGATTGAGGAAAAGAATATTGCTTATGTTCAGGCTATTAAACCACAGAAATTTGCAAAAGGTAAGGCAAAACCATCTCCATGCAATAGCTTGTAGGGTGGGGGAGTGTCATATTTTAAAAAGATTGAATTCTTTCAAAGACAAGGCTTGTTTTGTGTGGCTATATTCAACACAAAAGCACTCACTGCTGAGATAAACTAAAAGACAAAATTTAAAACTAAAGTAAATGTTCTGTCTGAAAATGTAATCAAAGATGGCGAGAACGAAAGTATGTGAATTATAAGATAAATGATCAAACCATGAAACTACTTTTGGACACTGGTAGTGATATTTCTATTATAAATGAACAAACATGGAAAAAAAATAGGTAGCCCTTCATTGAAAAGTATTGAAAAAGTAGCAGAGTTGCATCAGGAAGAAGGCTAAACTTCTAAGGCCAATTTAGCTGTAATGTATTGCTTTTTGAAAAGACATTCAAATTGAAGGTTTATGTGCTACCTTAGTATGACAAATCTGTTTGGTAAAGACTGAATTGTGCTACTCGATTTGTGGGAACTACTTGTGAATTCGTTTTGCAATAAAGTAGATGTATTGGCTGATGAAAAAAATAAAGAAACAGAAAAATTTATTTCTGATTTAATAAATAATTTCTACTCATATTTTCTGGAGGACTCCAAGAACATATGAAAACTGAAGTAAGGTTTAAATTAAAAGATAACATAAATCCAGTATTTAAGCCAAAAAGAAATGTACCATTCTTGATTTTAGAACCAGTGAACCAAGAACTAGAACGTTTAGAAGAAATAGGCGTGATTTCAAAAGTGGAATACTCGAATTGAGCTTCACCGACCATGTATGTAAAAAAAAAAATTAGAGTATGCACTAATTTTTTGACTGGATTGAATGATTTCCTGAAAGACCATGCATACCTTTTACCTTCACTGGCGGTCATTTTTTCATGACTAAATGGTGGCAAAATGTTTTCAAAATTAGATTTATCAGACGCTTACCTTCAGGTAAAAGTGGTTGAAAAATGCTCAAAATTACTAACAATAAATACCCATAAAGGCCTCTTCCATTTGGGTTAAAATTCATAAGGTTATTCCAACAAATAATGGATATTATGTTGGCAGGATTAGTTTGCCATAGCATACCTTGACGACATCCTACTAAAGAGCGAGAATAACAAGCAACATAAAGAGCATTTAAGGCAGTTTTCCAGAAAACAGACGAGTATAATTTCAAATTCGGTTTGGAGAAATGTCAGTCAGTTAAGTGCCATATGTGAAACACGCTTGGGCGATCAAGTCTCAAAAGAGACATGACTGACTGGGCAGAAGATTATCCTGCAGTAGGTTGCCATTGCTTTCTGCAGTAGACTGGTTGCCAACCAAGGCTATAGAACCCAATCTGTCCTGTGATTTAACCCATAACTGGAAGGAATAGACAGATTAATACCTTTCCCAAGGGTATTTGCGCGTAAGTGAATACAATGAATTCGGGTGGAATTTGAACTTGGCTTCCCGATTTCTCGTTCTGAGCCAATATCCATTGCACTACAACGCAAGCATTTGGGTCAAATAATAAACAAAAATGACAGAAGACCTGACCCTGAAAGAGCTGAAGCCATTAAAACATGCTAGCACCTAACAGTGTCACTAATTTTCAGACATTTTTAGGTTTGGCCAACTACTAGAACATCTACAGCTTCAAAATACATAACCGTAGAGACCCTTTGAACAACCTACTAAGAAAGGGAGCTAAATGGAATTGGTCAAAAGAGTGCAAAGAAGCTTTATAGAAGACAAAATGTTGTTTGTTGTCAGATCTATCGCTAGCTCATTTTGACACTGAATGTGAAATAATCGTGGCATCTGATGCTAGTAATTATGGGATTGGAGCAGTGATTCTCCATAAATTTGGAGATGGGACCACAAAACCTATAGCCCATTTTTCTAGAACTTTGCTTCCAGCAGAAAGAAACTATAGCCAGAGTGAAAAAAAGAGTCTGGCTATAATCTACGCAGTAAAAAAATACCACAGGTATATTCATGGACAGAAATTTACTCTACAAATGAATCATTGACTGTTACTAACAATTTTCAGATCCAAGAAGGGTATTTTTACTCACACAGCCAACAGGCTACAGTGTTGGGGAATAATTTTATTAAATTACGATTTCAAAATGGAATTTCTACCTTCAAAGAAGCTTGGACATGCTGATGGTTTGTCTAAACTAATCCTGAATTTTGCAGAGCCTTTAGAGGACACGGTTGACAGCTGCCCTAAGGAAAGGAAAAAAAGAACTATCAGTATTACTATGCAATACTATCTGTGAATTGTCAGTGACTTTGTAAGATATCAAAAAAGATACAGAAAAGGACAAATTAATTAGGAAAATGAAAAAGCAAGTACAGCTGAAAGAAAGAGAGAAAAAGGGATCTAAAATATTACATTTTTCAATATGTGATCAAGTACTCTTATATGCAGATAGAGTAGTAATGCCTTTTTTACTACAAAAGAAAATTTTGAATGAATTTCATATCGATCATACTGGTATTTTAAAAATGAAAAGTTTAATGTGTAGCTATATGTATTGGCCTAGCTAGAATAAACCAGGATATTGAAAAAATTGAAAGCATGTAGAGTTTGCCAACTAGCGGGAAAGACACCATCAATAGAATTTCAGCCATGGCCCAAAACAAACATTCCATGGACAAGACTGCACATCAATTATGCTGGATCCCTAAATAGTCACTACTATGTAATAGTTGTAGACAGCTACTCCAAGTGGCTGGAAACCTACAAATGTAAAATCTCAACATCCTCAACTCCTGTAAATGTGCTGGACAAACTTTTTTGTTGTTTTGGTGTGCTTAAAACCATATTACCCATCAATGGGATGCATTTTACTGGAAGGGAATTCAAAAGTTTCTGTACATTTTTCTTTGGCTATTGACCTCACTGCAACCCCTCCTTACCATCCCAGGTTCAACAGTCAAGTGGAAAGATTTGTAGACAGTTTCAGAAGAACATTAAAAAAGAATCACTGCTTGGACACAGATAAGAGAAGCATTTAGAAATTTTTATTGTTGTACAGAATCACTCCTAACTCAAGCACAGTTTCAGGAGTGTCACCAGCTGAACTGATGTTTACAAGGAGAATTTGCTTAGTATTTTACAGGCTTTTGCTAAATCAAACAAAGAAAAATGTGATAAAAGAAAATTTTACTAACAAATCTTTCAAGCTCAGAGACAAAGTTTTTTTCAAAAACTATAGAGGTAGAAAGAATTTCTGGGAAGATGGAACAATCACTAGAAGACTTAGAGTAACCTATTTGTTGAGAGGTAAAAAATTTAAGACATTTAAACCAATTAAAGCCCAGACATACTAAAGTTGTCATACAAGAAATCTATGAAAAAATTCTCTAGCCCCACCAATGCCAAAAGTATGAGTTCCTCTAAACCCACCAATGAAGAAAATACCAGCTTCTTGAAACCCACTAATACCACAACTACCACCGGCACAAAAATTGGTGAGAGTATTAGAGAAAAGAAAAAAGTGAAAACGTTTGTGTCTTGACCCCCCCCCCCAAATATTGAGCAGAATTTTATTGGAAATTAGCTCATGGGGAGGTGTTGTAATAAAATATCCTACACCCACTTTTCCCTATGTGAACTTACTAATACAGAGAACTATATATATAGAGCATTGCATTCACTGGTGGCTTGTTTTGGAGATTAGTAATGTCTTACTAATCTCTGTCTATCCACTTATTGTACTCTTTGTTGCAATAATCCTTTCTTCTTTCCATCTACTATTGTGTTGGTTGCACTTCCCCCTTGAGTAACAACCTTGTATATGATAACACTTTCTCAAGGATACAACACCATGTGATTAACAACAAAGTTTTGGAAAAATAGGAATAAAAAAGAAATTAATATTTAACATCAGAAAGAGACAGCTGAGGTTTCTGGGGCAGATAATGAGGGAGGAGTGCTTGGAAAATCTGATACCCACAAGACAGTGGATAAGAGGGACAGAGAAAAACAATGCATAGCATACTTAATTAGTTTGAGTAAGTGGATGGCAGGACAGGACTTAGAAGAAATAGCAGAAAGACACTTTATTAAGAGTTACAAAGGACAGGAAGTTGTGGAGGGTCATGATCGTCAGCGTACTGAAGGAACATGGACACATAGAAAGGCTTACAACAATTCTTCTTTAAGCTGGAATATTGTTTGTCTATACTTCTGAGATGAGGTAATATTTATACTATTTACATTATTCAGACTATTGTCCTCATCTTTGTTGTCATTTTTACAATGTTTTGGCCATTGTACGCTCCAGCCTTCTTCAGGTGCTTGAAATTTTAAACTGAATCCTTTATTACGACCATTGGGGTATTATATTCTCATTCCTTTGTGCAAAGATACGTCTGGTCATCATGAGTTATCTCCCTTTAACCTAACTCTCTAAGTTATTTGTTCACCACTGTACTTGCCCATTTGAGGAAAAATAGAAAATTGCCATTTACTGTAAATTAATGACATTAATGATACTGATGGCAGTTACTCATGGGCACTGCTATTTTAGTCTCAATCAGAAACTGCAGTACAGACTAAGCTAAACGATACCCCCAACATACAATGTAATAAAAATATGTAAAAAAACTGGTCATATACTACTATGTGCATATACTGGTTTGGAAATAGCAGTAAGTGCCAGTTAGTTTATAACACAGGTACTGAGAATGAACATTTCACACAGCATCTTGAAAGCCTATGTTGACAGCAGGCAATGCAAGTTTTGTAAATATGTATAAGTATGTCCACAGCAACAAAAGTGTTAAGAATTAATTAACTATTTAAAAAGTCTCATTAGAGATTTTTTAATTAAGGAAAATTTGATTTTGGTGTTATTGAGATTTTGTTATAAATTTATTTTTCACATATGATGTAAATATACCAAAATATTAAAATGTCATTTAAAATAATTTTGTTTTATTGGAGAAGAAACGATTTTAGATATGAACTGATTTTGATAAGGAAATAGAAAAGGAGACAAATAAATATAATCTCTGAAGAAAAAGTTTCTTTCTTGTATAATTATCTTTTTTTTAATTAATTTTTTTTTTTTACTTACAAAGACTATTTTTTCATATTTTAATGCAAGGACATTTCATAACCTTGTTCTTTCCAATTAAGAATCAGTTAATGATCTGAAAAACCCCTTTCAAGATATTGATTGTTTCATTTTTTATGGCTTTATCAAATCTTTAAAGCTTTTTTAAAGCCAGAAAATATTTTTAGCTTGTAAGAATTTTTTTTGCTTTTTTAGATAATAATGATTTAGTGATACAAATCTTAGTAATTAATCTATATCTGGGGGACAGAAGAGGTGGATTCTTTTTACAAGGGCATTTGTGCATAAATGAATATAATGAACCCAATGGGAATTTGAGCTTGACTTTCTGAATAACAATCTCAAGCCATTATCCTTTACACCATCTGCATATCCAAACTTATAGCACCTGGTATTCCCAAGTGGTTACCCATCTAAACGTTGATCAGGCTTGACATTGCTTAAATTCAGTGATTGTATTAGAACTGATGTTTCAATGAGATGTGGTCATAAGCTTTTAAAGATATTCCAATTAGGGAATATTATAAAGATTGTGTAATGATCCATATAAAAGCTCTCTTGGATGTTTCCACTTAAAAATGGGAAATACAAATGTCAAAGACTCATCTCTATCCATGCATACGACAGAAAAATTATTTTTGAAAATATTAATAATTATGAGTCAGCATTGCTTTCAAATTGGCAGTTTTGAGTCAATGACTTTCTTTAAAGAGAAGGTGAATTCTTCAGTCATTAGTCAAAACAGATAGGACCTTTGACTCATACACACCAAAGTTCACACATGTTTATGTGCAAAATAATTATAAAGTTACTTTATCTCCAAATTCTGACTGCTGGATGGCCTGCCTAAACGTTTGCTCCATGTATATTGTAGAACTCTAATTGCTTTTATCTTTCTCTTATTTAGCCTAAGCAGTTTAACATCATACTTAAAACTGCTATCCTAAGTATGACGTTAAACTGCTTAGGCTGGGTAAAAGTATTTAGCTTTGAATAGCAACTTGTTTAAGAGAAGGAAATCTCTGAAATAAAGAACCCTACACCTACTCAATGTAAAAAAGGGTAGGCTGAACACTAACCTTGGTAGGTAATCTTCCTAGAGATGGTGACTCAATAAAAACACTGAGTTTCCAGTCTCCTAAACTGGTTGGTGTTAGTAAGGGCATATAGCTGTAAAACTGACCCCAATATTTCATGATAGTCTATCTATCATATGTAATTGAACTATGTAAAACATGGACCCAGTTTATCAAAGACGATTTAAGGAATTACACAAAGCAGCTTGGAAAAGAGCTATAGCCCTCCCACTCCCCACCGTTTAACCAATGCTAGCATGGAAACAGACATTAAACAAGGATGATGATATTTCTCCTTATATTTCACTGAATGTTGTAAATTATTTTTTACTGTATTAATTCAATGTATAAATAAATAAATCTTGCAAGCAATAAACTGTCTGCTCTTTTATCAGAAAAATTTAAATCTTCAAAATCTCTGCTTAATCTATTCACTTTTATCTAATTTTAATTCCTCAAAACATTAAAATATCAACTTTATATTTAAAAATGAATTTTGAAAATGGGGGAAAACATTTTTTAACAAAATGACAGTGTGACACTGAATATGTGGGATGAACCAATCAGCAATTGGAAACTAGAATCAGTCAGCATATGCCTACTTATGTAAGATCTGACAATCAGGGTCCCTTTAGAATGATGACTCAAGCTGTGCATAACTCTGTGATCAGCTAGCACCTAACGAAGAATTCAGATTGTGCCGAAGCATATGAAGACAACTGGTTTTCTAGTTTGTTTAAGGCTCAATCTGACTATCATTTACATGTACTAGAATCTGTTTATATTAAAGTACATAGACCAACCCTCTGCAGACGAAAGAACTTCTTACATTACCTTTTCTTGTACAATGGGCCTTAAGTAAGTCTTTTTCGTTTTTATGCTCTTTGAAGCTTTTTGTATCTCATTCATGTATTATTTTTTATAAATAATTTTTTCTTTTTTAATAGTGTTTCAGCTGTGCTCCTCTTTTTCCAGTTTGTCTTCAAAATTTAAGATTTTATTCCTGTGTGAATTTCTTTTACCAATGGCACCCTCCAGAAATGTGTTGGCCGAAAGGATCCTCAGGGATTTTAAAAGATTCTGTTAACATTATTTTCACTAGAATTTAAACGGAAATATATTTCATTTATGATTTATACATGATTCTCACGCTATTTCAAATTAAAATCGTTCCATCATTTGATTTTTCTCTCGATGCACACATTCATAACTGCTTTCTCTTATTTTATTTAAAAAGAACACGTTGACAACTACAGTTAAACAAACACCAGTTTTATCTTCTACATTTTAATATTCATCCATTGCTTTATCACACGTCCAATGAGACCATATCTCAACATACTGTCTCTTGGATTTTTTAAATCATTCATCTTTGAAGAATATCTGAAGAAGCTTGTTATAAATTAAACATGTTAGATTAAAGATACTTATTTCCTATCTGTTCTTTATTTATTCTATTCATCTTGTTGGATTCCGATCCATATACTCAACTCATATATATATATATATATATATATATATATATATATAATTTAGTACATTTAAAAGCCAAATAGTGTTATTTAAAAAAAGGCATGTTATTTTTTTATCATCTTAAAATTGATCTGCAAAGTCTATTCTGAAAATGGCATCCTAATAGAATCATGTTAATAACAATGAAAATGTCAATAAAAAATCTTTTTGAAATTAGTGAGAAAAGTTTATGAATTCTCCAAAAGCTGATATGACTCAAAAATTAGAATTTTTTTAAAAAAAAATTTTGACTGCTTTTTCTGTAATATTCGTTTTTTATTTCAGATTTAAAAATGTATTTGACCAGAGTACCAAACAAGAAACCGTGTTTAATGAAGTTTCCCAGCCTGTTATTGACAAGTAAGCATCTTCCAAAGACAAAGCTAATCATGTTTAACAACCCTCTTCACAAAGTCCTTCACTGAAACTGATTTAAGTATTTACTTTAAATAAAATCTCCTGAATTCAAGTTTCACATATACAAATCCACTCTTCAGAGGTATGATAAATCAATATACACATACATAACTGGGTGCATTGGGTATTTGAGAACAAATCATAATATAACAAAACAAAAATATTCAACAGAAAAATTGGTCTACATTGAGGAAAAAAGAAAAAAATTTATTTAATGAAAATGTTTCCAGCCTTGTCAATGTCCTTGATGCAGACTTAAAAATGACTGCATGCCCAAATCAAGTGATTTTTGTGTGATATATGATTGTAGTTTGAATATATCCTTTGTACTGTGGGGCTACTTATTGGTTTTCCTTTTGATAATACTCCAGACATAACAGCCTACAGAATTCAAATCAGGAGAGCTAAGAGGTCACATGTTAAGGGTAACATGACCAGGAAAACCTTTGACTAACCCCTCCTGGGTTATATAGGTCATGTGAGAGGGAGCAAAGTCCTATTTGAATACATATGACGACCTCCCTCCATCAATCCAAAGCCTAACTACTTCAGTGTAAGTAATGGCAATGACTTTAAAGCCCCCATTGCCCACATCCTTGAACATCATAGATGTGAACTTGGTATGTACCACTGTGGTTAGATCTTTGAGAACTGTACATAACCACCTATTGTTCCCCTACTGTTCACCTGGCTTTTTTCAACAAGCTGCCTATCTTCATGTCACTGTGGTTGGTGATTAGTACTATGAGAATGGTGTGCTTTTCACTTTTTGTAAAAGATTAGAAGTTGTCATGTTAATGCTCTCAATACAAAAGATAGGTATTTGTTGGTATGGTTCCATTAGGATCATACAATCATGCATAAAAATATTCTAACTTCTCCTAATTTTGAAAATTGCCATTCATAAAAAATCCCTGTTACGTGTGTGTTCTTAAAAAAACAGTAAAATCAGTTATTGTAAATCACCTGAAGATCCTGGAAGGTAGAAACCATGGTTGAGTAATAACTCGTTTACAAAGGAAATATATATATATATATATATATATTTTCTAGACATATGCTATTAAATATAAGAGACAATGAATGTCTATTATGTTTAATCATGAGCCGTTCTAAACGTCGTATTTTTGCTTTAATTTCAGTTGAAAATAAAGACAAAAATTCTCCAACATTTGGATAATTATTTATTGGTTTTCTTCATAAAACCACATCGCAAACTTAAGAACTGCGTTTATTATTTTTGGTAACTATTGCCGTTGCCAAGCGGAGTTTTATGTCAACACAAAATAAAATCGTCGGTGATGGTGGATTTTATAATATTTCAGTTTAAACTACCTCTCTGAAGATGGCTCATGTGAGCCGAAAGCTTAGAAGGAAACCAATAAATAATTATCCAAATGTTGGAGAATTTTTGTCTTTATTTTCAACTGAAATTAAAGCAAAAATACGACGTTTAGAACGGCTCATGATTAAACATAATAGACATTCATTGTCTCTTATATTTAATAGCATATGTCTAGAAAATTACTTGCTGCCTCGATATACTAAATATATATATATATATATATATATATATATACACACACACACATATACAAATAGAGACTTGTACCCGCAGAAAAACCAAATGGATTTAAATAGAATAAACATCATAATGTAAGACCTTAGGACCCTTTCAGCCAACACATTACTTTGATAATGTGTTGGCTGAAAGGGTCCTAAGGGGTCTTGCTCTTAGCAGAATTTGAAATGATAGACAGAACACATATATATGAATTGAAGAAGGGAAGGTGGAACTCACTTAAAAACAAAATTTTAAAATTAATTTTGATTAAAATTTTGTTTTTAAGTGAGTTCCACCTTTCCTTCTTCAATTCGTATATATGTGTCCTGTCTATCATTTAAAATTCTGCCAACGAGCACCTTTGATAATGTGTTGGCTGAAAGGGTCCTAAGGTTTTACATTATGACATTTCTATACACACATACCTTCAGTTTGAGGTTTGCAAAAAAGCTACCAAAAATGAATGACCTGGTCAATTTTTATTCCCATCAATGTAACAAGGATCAAATTGGGAATAATTATAGGACTCTATCTAAGAATCTGCATCCCTCAATACTTAGCTAAATAAGGAATATGCATAGAAAACACTTTCAAAAACCACCAATATCCTTATTTCATTTACAATGCTAAGCTAAAGGCATACAGAATATATAAAATAAACTACTGATGAATAAAATAATTTTGTAATCTTTTTCAGTAACATTGAATTTTTTTTTTAATTGTTTCACCCAAAGCAAGGCGGTGCCACCATTGATGTGCAGGGGGCTACATAAGAGAGTTAAAGTTTTAGACAGAGGGAGAGTGACGACAAAGACAAACCAGCTACAGAGGGTGAAAGAGAAAGGGCAAGAGAAGGATGTGAACACAGGAGTGAAAACAGTTGCAAAGGTAGAGAGAAAGGAAAAGAACAAGATACATGGGGTGATGTGGAAAGGGCTGGAGTTAAGTGGATAAGAGATGGGAATTGACTTTGCATTTAAATTCTTGGAGTTTGTAGCTGTCAGGAAAGCAAGTATATGTATGGGAGTTCCACAGGTGGGAGGAAGAAAAGAAACTGATTGAGTAGAATTGTCACCTGCATTTGGTTGATCTAACTGTAAAAGGCTGGAACCTTGATGCCAGTCTGGTTGCCTGAGTAAATTCTTGTGGAGCAGGACACCAGTGACCTAAGTTTTTTGGAGCAGAAGCCATGAAAATACTTGAAGAATAGACAGCGGGAAGCCACATCCCGCTGATAAGAAAGTGGCTGGAGTCAAGCTGCCAGGTCGGGACTAATCACATTACAAATTCTCCTTTGGAGCCTGTCTAGAACAGCAGGGGCGCCTGACCAGATATGACAACAGCATTCCATGCACAGTCAAATGATTGATTTGTATATGTGCAAGATAGATTTAGATGGAAAAAAACTTCCTGGACTGACACAGTGACCTAACCTTCCTATCACTGGATTTAGCTATTGATTCAATGTAATGGTTCCACTTGAGGTCAGAAGAAAGGGTATTTAAATGTAAAGGCATTTTATGTTTTAATATACAATATTATTTTAATTATAAAGTCTATTCTCGGTTAAAGCCTGCTATTTTAATTTTTTTTTTTCAGTGTTTTGGCTGGGTACAATGGCACTATATTTGCATATGGACAGGTAATTATTTGCAATCTTACTTATTGATAATACACTTTTACTAAACAGGCATCACAACTCCCCATAGGAAACTATTTTATCAGTAAAATTTTAGTAAATCTTCAGCTAATGACTGACTTTTAAAATAGGTTTCCCAATTTTTCAATTGTTCTTTCTTCATAAATGGAGGCATAGGTTTTATCATAAGTGTAAAAAATATAGTGTTAGTAGCTAGCTTGTCTGGTAGGGACATTATTGGTTTTTTACAAAAATGTAAAATTTTCTTTTGCTTTTTGATTATTTGAGCATTTATTTAAATGAAACCTTATAACTTTTGTCTAACTGCTACAGATCCATCAGTCAGTTAAGTGCCATATGTGATACATGCTTGGGCGATCATGTCTTGAAAGAGATGTGACTGACTCGGCAGAAAATTTTCCTGCAGTAGGTTGCCATTACTTTCTGTGGTAGACCAGTTGCCAACCAAGGCTATAGAACCAATCTGTTCTGCTATTTAACTCATAGCTGGAGGGAGAAGCAACCGATTAATACCTTTCCCAAGGGTATTTGCGCATAAATGAATGCAACAAATTCAACTGGAATTTGAACTCGGCTCTCTGATTTCACATTCCAAGCTGATATCCACTGCACCACATTGCACATCCAGAAATTTTTGAAACTTTGTTTTTATTTTGCTTCTTATTAGATGAAACATTGTCAACTGTAATCAATTTTGAATAGTATTTATTTTGATCAAAGTTTTGGTCACTTTCCCACTGTAGTGATGTAGCTTTCCTCTGTGTTTTCTACAAATATTTTCATGGCAATTCTTCTGATGAGTATTCCTCCTTGGTGCTTCAACTGCATGAATTTAAACATACTACTTGATTGCCAATTAGGTCTCACCATCTTACTGTTGAACTAGCTAGATGCTACCATATATTCTATTCTTATAGTCTCTTTTCTTGCACTTAGAACTCTTCTGGTTTCTTGCTTCCTTGCCTTGCACAAATTTTAAAAAATTCAACTGCAATGTCAGTCACCATCTCTTGTATTCAAATGTTACCTATTGAAAAATGCTACAAATACCCAATAGAATTCTTTTAATGAAGAAAATTCAAATTCCTCAAAAGACTACAATAGACAGATTTTTTTTTTTTTCATAAATCCTTCCTCGGAACTTTTTAAGTATTCTGAATGATGGCAGAAAAAAGTGGAACAATTTGATAAATAATCTGAGGGAACTCATAACGAAACCTCTTAATGAGAAAATTGGCAGGAAAATATAAAATATTTGATAATTAACTGAAATGAATTTTTATTCTTTTTTTATATTTATATTGTTTTTTTCTAGACTGGCAGTGGCAAGACATTTACAATCACTGGAGGAGCCGAGAGATATACAGACCGTGGAATCATCCCAAGAACTTTGTCCTACATATTTCAGCAAACTGAAAAGGTCTTCTACTTTTAATATTTAACTCTGCCAAGTTCAACTCAAATTATGTAGATTTGTCTCTCTGCTTGATTGTTCAGACAATAACTTCAAAAGTTCTCAATGAATTTCAATATCTTTTTTGTGGACCATGGAACAACTAGATTTTTGGCGAATCTAGGATGTTTTTTCATTTGTGAAAGTTCATATATTTAGTATAAAAAAAAAATGAAAAATTGAGCTATAGTTGTCTCCTCCTTATCATATTTATGAAGCGATTTTCTAACAGATTATTTTTTCTTCTCATTAAATCATTAAAAACCAAAGTAGAAGCTGCACTAGCCAAATTGAACAGAAACAAAGTAGCAGGACCAGACTATATTGTAATAAAGACGGTTTTGACGTAGGCAGGATCACAGAAATAATAAACGAAATTTATAACAGTAGCGATATATCAAAGGACCTAAGGAGATTAATTTTCATAGCACTACCTAAGAAGCCAGACATTAAAACACAAAAAAACCTACAATTATGAACCTATAATACGCAATAAATCTCTTACATTGTAAAACACAACAATTAAACCATACAATACAAAACAATAGAATACAAATCCGAAAGTTTGTTTAATTAGTCATTTAATTTAGGTAGATACCACCAAAACATTGCGTGGATGGTAATTTTTATTTCACATATCACATGGTATTTTTAGAGCCAATTAGGAATAAATAAAATAATATAATTCTAAAGCCAATTTGTTAGAAAAAAGCTATAAAATCACAAAGTCCAGCCCTCAAAAAAGGAGCTTCAAAAATGCTACCAAGGTCCCCATCTCTCTAGTTGTTGATATCCAAGACTCCATTCACGTTCACTTGCAAAGCAATACTCAACACAGCACTGGCCAAACTACAAAGAGACCGTCTTAGACTGTAGAGCCACCATCAACATTAAGAACTAAATTCTACCTATGTCCTTTATTCACGCTACTACTATGCATGCATACACATACTGACTCTTTAATACAAACACACATAACCACATTTCACTGTTCTCACATACGTACGCAATAGAGTTTATATTCTATCCAAGAACTTTACTAGCAACCAAAAAAAAAGACTTTACTCATTCAATAAATTTAATCAACTTGTATTCATGTTGTTATATAAAATTAATGTTATTTCTTAATACTATGTTGTCTTTTCCTAACAAATTTTATTTTTTCAATGAAAGTCATGGGATTATTCTAAACTGCTGAATTACGAGCAGTTTTGCAACAATACTTGAATTTTATTGTATCAAATACAGACACTCCAAATTTTGACATTTAACAAAAACCTGAGTAGAAGAATTCCTACAAGTTTACACAAAACTGATGGGTTTATTTCTCTGTTGTTTGTATTGAATAATCCAGATTCTGATGCACGGAATTGGGCTAGAGATAGGACAAAAACTGTGTGTGTTTATTAAAGATATCGGAACAAGGAGCGTGATATTAATGCTCAGAATGCTGTCTGAAAGAGTAATAGAAATGCAGAAGGACCTGCATCTGTGCTTTATCGACTATACAAAGACATTTGACAAAGTATATCACAAAGATTTGTTTGAGATACTTGATAACCTCGACTTTTTTAGGAAAGACACTAGGATAATTAAGAACCTATATTGGCAGCAAACCATTTGCATATGAACAGGAAATGAATTCAGAAAGTATATAAAAATAGAAAGGGGCATAAGACAAGGATGTGTTATCTCACCAGATCTATTCAAGCTGTACAGCGAAAAAATTCTGAGAGAGGTAATGTTCTTGTCAGCCACAATCTCAACAATATAAGATAAACAGATGACACGGTGATGATGGCAGACATGAAAAGAAAAATGTGAGAAAAAAAGGACTGAGCATAAACTTGAAGAAAACTGAATGTATGGTCATCAGCTAAAAGAAGATCCCAAAATGCCAACTACAGGTTAGAGAAACTAAAATAAAACAAGTAAAGAAATTTAAATACCTGGGAAGCGTTCTGACATAGGATGGAAAGTGCAACACTGAGATCTGAAGAAGCATTGGCATGGCCAAGGATGCATTTCAAAAGCTAGTCATAGTAATTAGACAGGAAAATCTCATTGAAAACAAAGAAAAGAGTATGGATTGCTATGTGATATCTGTCCTTCTGTATGACGGTGAATGTTGGACAAATTTTTTCAAGGATGAAAGAGAGGTTCAAGGCAGCAGAAATGTGGTTCTACAGAAGGATGCTAAGGATACCATGGATCAAGCATGTGAGCAATGATGAGGTGTTGGAGAGGAGAAAACTCATACTTTAACAACAGGACGAGACAGCTGAGGTCTCTGGGACACATTATGAGGAAGGAGAGTCTGGAGAATCTAATATGCACAGAATGGATAGAGGGAAAGAGAGATGAGAAAGCAGCATGAGACATATTTGATAGGCTTGAGCAAATAGATAGTGAAGCAGGGCTGTAGCTGATGCTAAAAAAACCGGGCACAGAGAAAATTGCCCGGATTTATTAGTTGGCAATGTGATGACGTCATCAGTGTCATCCGTTTCCAACTATGATTTTTGTGGATTTTTTCGGCCATTCCAATGGAAATTAGACACAGAACGTTAACGAAAGCAGGAAATCAGGTTCGGACTTTCTGAGTATAACCAGTCTTTTCTCCCAAAATTAATAAATAAACATACAGATTTTTACTGCATTCATTCGGATGTTTTCTTTGTTTTCTTTCTTTCTTCGTGAATTGTTTAGTTTGATTTCTGACGAAGACATTTTTCCTTGCCCGGATTTTCACTATGATTGCACAGATCAGCCCAGTCCCGTGCCTGGTGTGCCCGGTAGTCAGATACGGCCATGTGGTGAAGCAAGGTTTGAGAGAAATACCAAGAGAAAAAATATTAAGTGTGACAAGGGACAGGAGCAAATGGAAGTCCAGGATTACCTACGTCCTGAAGGGACATGGTACATGAAGAAAAAGAAATGTTGTAGAGCCTTAGTCTGTGAAGTGTGTTTCTATTTTCACCTGTTTTGAGGTTTATGATATTTTAGTTTCTTGTCATTTAAGCTGGATTTGTAACTAGGTACCATCATTTTACAATTGGAATAGTTAGATGTAACTTTAACTTTTATGTTAAGTTTCTTTTCTTGCACTTCTCACTTGTGGAACTCTTTTCCAGCTTCTTGCTTTCCAATCAACTTTGATTTTCAGAACTTTAACTGCAATGTCAATCGTTATCTTTTGTTGTCTTAATTGTTTTTATTGTTCTCATAATTATGTTTTCTTTTTCTATTTTTCTCTTACTCAGTGACTCTTTGCATCTTAGTGAATTGATTGACTTTTTTGAGGATAAAATGATCAAAACAAAAAAATATATACAATTTAATACTCTGAAATGTTAACAGCATGATTCTTAAATATATGGGTTCTTTTTTGGTTCACCCTCTCTGAGTGTGTGGAAATTTTCAGGTACAAAATATAATTTAAATAAATCACAGCATGTTATTCAAACTTTACTCTTTTTGGAAAAAAGATAAATATAAAGTTTAGAGATTGCCTATCAAAATTATTTAACATAAATAACATCAGAAAGTTCATGATCAGAATAATGTGAACTTCATATTAAAATGAGTTTTCAGTTTGATTTTGTCTCTTACAAAATAAAATTAAAGTAATTATTAATCAAATGAATCCTTAAACTAACAAATATTCAGTTTTCAAGACAATAGCCTTTTGAATAATGAATTTGATCAGGATTGAACTCCAGAATTAAGTAAATTAAAGTACTTGTAATGTCCCTTCTATTAATTAAAATGAACACTTTCAAGTTAATAAAAAAAAAAACTCTTGATATTTATTTAGAGAGAAAAGATGTGGGTGAACTTAGTGAATCTATACTTATTTTCTTTATGTGCTGTGTCCCTTCAGGATGTAGGCAATCATGGTTCTCCACATCTTCCTATCCTTTGTACCTCTTAATATATTTTGTCTTGTTATTTCTCTGCCATCTATTTGCTTAAGCCCATCAAATGTCATGTGCTGTTTTCCTCTGGCCTTCTTTCCCTCTATCTACCCTATGGGTATCATATTCTCTAAGCCCTACTTCCTCATTATTTGTCTTAAAAAAACTTTATCTTCTCCCTGATGTTAAGTATTAGTTTCCTTTTTGTTTCCATTCTCTCCAAAATCTTGTCGGTTCATAGTACCCTCAGCATTCTTCTGTAGGACCACATTTCTGTTGTTTTGAGTCTCTCCTTCATCTTCATACATACACACACACACACACACACACACACACACACACACATATATATAGGGGGACATATATCACGCAACAGCTCAGCACTCTTTTCCTTGTTTCTAACAAAATTTTCCTGTCTCTTAATACTCTGCTTAGCTTTTAGAATGTGTCATTGGCCATTCCAATATGCTTTTGAATCTCAGTGTTGCATTTTCTGTCCTCCATTAAAACACTTCCCAGGTATTTAAATTTCTGTACCTGCTTTATTTTAGTATCCCTGATTTGTAATTGTCAGTCAGTTAAGTGCCATACATGATACACAGTTGGGCGATAATGTCTCAAAAGATACATGACTGATTAGACAGAAGATTTTCTCGCAATAGGTTGCCATTACTTTTTGTGGTAAATGTTGCCAACAAAGGCTATAAAACCAAATCTATCCTGTTATTTAACCCTTACCTGAAGAGAGAAGAGACTGATTAATACCTTTCTCCACTGGTATTTGTGCAACAAATTCAACTAGAATTTAAACTTGGCTCTCCAATTTTTTGTTCTGAGCTGATATCCACTGCACCCCAACGCACATCCCACATTGTAATTATAGTAATCCTTAACATAGCCAACAAAATATAAGGGAGGTAACTTATTGTTATCGTCAGACTATTTCAGTATTCTTGTGTTTTAAAGAGTGATAAATTTGTTTAATTTGTGCCTAAAGTTGCTTCTCTTGTTCAACATATTCTTAATGTAAATTTAAAATATTATTACAAACTTATCCCTGTTGAAAGTAATTTTTAAATTTCTTTTTCAGGATCGAGATAACACGTACACAGTCAAAATTTCTTATTTGGAGATTTATAATGAAGATGGTTATGATTTGCTGGACCCCAGACACGAAGCAGCAAAACTTGAGGATTTGCCGTAAGTTCATTAAATATTATCTTGCATCTTCGACAGATTTTTTCACCTTTCCTAAAACTCAAGTCTTGTATCTTGGAAATATATGTTCTAAAATATTCAGATTTAAATTGTGTTTTTTGGAAATCTATCAAAGAACTATTATTTCTTTTATTTGTTCTGATGTTTGTCAATTCAATAAGTTTCCACAATTGGAATCTATTTTAATAGCTTGAATTATTTTTGTAAGACAGGATAAAGCATGTTGTTATACAAAAATGAAGTGTCTAAGGCTCTTTTTGAAATAATTTCTTGTAGATTTTTAACTAATATAGTTTATCCAAGTATTAGTTATAATAGCAGTTGATTTTTTTTTTCTTATGTTATTGAGAAGCAGCAACCCAGACAACAATTTGAATTTTACAGTTGATTTTCAAATAAAATAAAAAGCCCTCCTTATTTGAAAAATTGGAGTATAATAATTTTTAACCTCTTTGTATTAAACTAATCTTTCTAAACAGCTATCCAGGAGAGAAAGAAATTCTTCCCTCTTGCTTTATTATCAGTCACTATCTGTGATTAACTTCAAATTTGCTTAAAAAAGGCAGTAAAAAAAAACAAACTGACAAACCATAATTCTTATATATTTGAGTAGATGCTCTGTTTTTATTATTAAACAGTATATTTATTTACATCTACTGGTAGGATTTGAAACAGCGTCCCCTAGAGGAAAACCGTCATTAGATGATGTACCTTAGACCAGGGGTTGGCAACTTTTTGCCAACTATGTGCTGACTTAGGATTTTAAAACCATTTAGTGTGCCAACAGCATGTGTATTTTTACACTTGTCAAGGTCAGTATACCTGTTCCACAATATATTTTATATAGTAATATATACAATAATATATAAATCACATGAATAGAAATAAACTGTTTTTTTTTTTTAAAGTTTTTATTATTAATGAGGGCCTTGCTCTTACATGGTCTAAGCCAATTGCTCAATATTGGCAACATACTTTGTTACTTTAAGTTTTACACAATTTTCTAAATGTTCACGTGTTAGAAAACTACATTGTGGACTTAACACTGCTTTCATGTGAGAGAAAATTTGTTCACAGTAATAAGTTGAACGAAAAACCGAAAGAAGAGCAAAAGCAGTTTTCTTCAAACAGATGAAAGATCTTGGGAGGGATGTCTAACAGTTGAAAATAGTAACAGACTTTTTTAAATTTTTGTCTTCAACAAATTTTGATGTCCATAATTCTGAAGACCTAAATTCAACATGTTGTATTTCAAAATCATCAATATCCATCCAACTAATTGTTGTATTGCCAAGGTGGATACAATACACAGAAAGTGTGCTGCATTATTATTCAGCACAATATCCGGTGCTAAACGGATATACACAGAATAGTGCAATAGTTACAATGATAGACAAGACAGAACTTACAACACAGAGAGGAGGGGTTTAGATCGCAATAGTTGTCAAAGTAATAAGTCTGAATATTATTTGAATGATGCTTAAATATTATGCCTTGAATGCTACGATACTTTACTTAAATAGACCATTTCAGACCATGGGTTATTCCATCATTGAGAGTGTTGCAGGGGTGTCAGCCACTCTACAACACTAAAAAGTTACAATTGGGTAGTTGTCAAATCAAATATGTCACGCTTAATGAGGTAGGAAAATAAGGATTCATGAATGTGGAAGCCTAGAATTCATTTATTAAATTCTACTCCAATGTACTTCTGAAGCTCATCTGTATTCACTTCAAATTGATTTGAATGATTCTTCACATTTGGGAAGTACTTGAATGCTTTGATTTTAATTTCACAGGTAAAAATGTCGAGTTTTATTGTAAATGTTTTTCAAGAACTGCAAAGATCAAGTTCTGTTTGACCCAGTCCTTGTAATTTTAACCTCAACTCATTTAAATGTGTGTTTATGTCATTCAGAAACATCAACTTTAACAAACAGTTTTCACCATTCAATTCAGGAAAATGTTTCTGTTTTTTATCAAGAAGCACCTTAATATCATCAAAACAACAGATAAATCTAGTTAAAACTTTACCTTGACTAAGCCAGTGAACATTGCTGTATAACTAAAGATCTCCATATTCACACTGAATTTCTTGTAGAATGGACTTGAATTGCCTGTGAACGAGAGTATGAGAAACAAGAAAGTTGACAATCTTAACAACAGTTGTCATCACAGTCCAAATTCAGGTCTTTGCACATAAGCTCTCCTGATGTATAATGTAATGGAAATTTAACAGTTTGTGTCCAACATGATTTTCAAGAAGTTTTAAAAATCCTTTCCTCTTGTCAACCATTGCAGCAGCACCATTGGTTGTTACACAGAAAATTTTGTTCAAGTCAATGTCATGTTTAGCAAAATAACCAATAAATGCAGACAAAATGTCTTCTGCTTTGGTTTTATCATGAAAGAACAATAAGCAAAATAATTCTTTATAAACGTGATTATTCTCATGACATCTTGCAACTACAGCTATCGAATCTCCCATAGAGGCCTGAAGAGTAGGAGCAAAACCGGTTGCTTTGCTTTTAAAAATGTTGTGTAATATTAAGCTACACACTTTCTTTTCATTAATTAGATTTTGTACTTATAAAAATATTTTTTAATATATATATATATATATATATATATATATATATATATATATATATATATATAATGGACTCTCCTATCAATTTCAGTGTATAAGGATCCAATAACCTCATTCAGTTTTTATATTTGTGTCATATGTGACACTTCAGTCCTGCTAGTGACCTGCATATGAGTCTACATATTGAGAAACAAAGAGGATCTTGGGATATAGCCATAGGAATATTTGCTGATGATTTTCACTGTTGGCATTCATCTATTAGCCAGTCAATACAACTGATTTTGGAATTTCTGATACCATTCTGGCACAAATATCTCCAGTTATTTCTGTCCAAGGTAACTGGCTTGAAATTAGTATGAGACACAATGACAGCTGAGAGGTTACTCTTTAGCTTATCTGAGACATGGCTGTCTAACAGTTCTTTGTCAACTGTCAAGCTGTACCTTGTCAGATCTCTGTGATTACCACACAGCCTGTTCAATAAAATTTCTACTCTGCTAGTTTTGGTTTTAAATGTAATGAATTGTGGCCCCAATTCCCTCTTGTCATGAAAAACAAAACACAATTTAACTATTACAACCAGGTTCAATTTGCATTCTTCTAAGTCTCATGTCCCTTCAGGAAGTTGGTGATCATGGCTCTGTAAAATTTCCTGTTCTTTGTAGTTCTTAATAACTTTTGGTTTTTTTTTTACCATAACTCCGAAACCCTGCTCCACTATTCATTTGCTCAAGCTTGCTAGGTAGGGTGTGCATTGTTTTCCTCTGGCTCTCTTTCTTTCAATCTGTCTTGTGAGTATTAATTTTTCAAGCCCTCTTTCCAAGAAAAGAAATGTGCCCCAGAAATTTCAACTGCCTCTTCCTGATGTTAAGTATTTGGTAAGTGATGTTTTCTAATATTTCACAAATGAATAAAAAGAAAACCAGATATAAAGAATGATTTATCAAAGAAAAGGTGAGGATCTGGCCAATTTTAACAGATCTTTTGCACAATGTACCAAAGTAAAATGAAGTTCTTTTTTTTTTCTTTCTGTTTTTGATAAAATATTAAAATTTGAAAGATCACTTATTATTTTGTTTAGCAAAGTACACCTGATGGAAGACCCTGATCAGAACATCCACTTAAAAAATTTATGCCTGATGACTGCTACTAATGAAGAAGAAGCCCTAAATCTTCTTTTTATAGGGGATACAAACCGAATGATAGCAGAGGTAAGAATAAAATAATTTTTTTAAACATGTCCAGTAATTTAATGTTTGATTTATGTAGATTTGTCAGTGTTTTTGAACAAAATAATTATTGTTTTAAATAAATTATTGTAAGAATTTTCTTTTGATTAAGTATCTGTGGTGTATTTTCAGAACTGTTGTATAATATAAAATGTTTTAAAATTCAAATTGTTTAAGTCTTGAGAGAAAGCCAGATAATGTGTGTCACAATAGGTAAAGAAGTAGTGAAACTGTGGCAAGATTTAACTTTCTAACCACAAAATGATTAAAATCAGAAAGATATGGGTACTCAATCTTGAAAGTGGCAACTGCTTTCAACCAAAAACTCAGTCAACAGTAGCAGGGGCATACTAGAAATATATGCATTCCAGACAGACTTCAGTGGTATATGAAATCTTTGGAAGCCCAGAGATGATATAAGAATCAGATTACTGGCAGCAAAGAGGTACATTGCATCAAATTGAATATCAATTCAATGCTTGTACCACTCAAACTGTTAGTGAATGCATTGTATAGCATGCATACTATGCATAAAATTTAAGTACAAAACATGCTTAGAGACACTAGCAGACTACACTACAATTTGTATTAGATGGTGTTTACTGTTGATGAGAGAGAAGTTGCAACATGTTACTGATGAAGATGAAAACTTTCAGAATAAAGTTTGTTTTCAAAAGAACTAATTCAATACATTAAGAAATTTTGCACACACACACACATATATATATATATATATATAGAATAACATAATTCAAGAAGAAAGAAAATATACTTGAAAAAAAGGAAAATAAAACGTTTATAGACTTTGTTGTTAGAAAATGTGTTATGCACTACATGGCTGGCTGAAATCTATATTCTGGAGTAAAAGAGAAAGAAGGGCTTCATGTCACTTCCTGAATAAAATGACACCTAGTGGGCATCTTAGCAGAGAAGGTGAGGTAATCGCCATAGCACCAACAATTACATATTTATTGAGAAAATGTATATTTTTGAGAAATTGCATTAAACCTGTCCAATAGGTTATGTTTATCTACTTGTATAAAAACCTAAAGTAGTTTTTGTCCTTCATTGCAGACCCCCATGAACCAAGCATCCACTCGTTCACACTGTATATTTACAATTCACTTGATTTGTAGGCAAGTTGGATCAGCTACCATTCGTAGATCAAAGCTTCATCTAGTGGATTTGGCAGGGTAAGAAAATACAAATAAAATTTTATTTTAAGACTAGCTTCATCACTATTATTTAATAATTTACGTAATTACATGTGAAAAATCTTTCAGAGTTAACCTGTAGAAAAAGACAATATTTATAAATGTAAAAGACAATAGGAAACTGTAATTATGAGCACAAAAGAAACCTCACAAATAACAACTTAGTTAATGCACTAGTCATACATAGAAATAATTTCAACAACAATTTTGATTTTAAAAAATTTACACTCATAAAAAAAGAAAATAACTCACTTAAAAGGAAAATCCTCGAGAGTGCCACCATTGGATATTACCCAAATATTAATCCAAGCCCAGGCTTTTTCCCTATTTCACCTTTCATAACAGAATTACTACTCTCCCAAACAAATGTACACAACAGTATCAAGAAATCAAAAGAAAATGGTTGAATCTGTCAACACAGCAATAAAAACAATATCTCCACATGTGACAGTAATTGACGTAATTTTTAGTTAACAGTATGAAAATAGCATTCTCTAAATTCTTCCAGTTGCTAAGGGCATTTTGTTTTGTTATTATTAGTTTCATTTCTTTCTTGCCTTGAAAAGTCCACATTGGATGAAACATGTTGGAAACTATTACATTTTTTACTATTGTCTTTTACATTTATAAATAATTACATGTACAGTGAGTCATTAACTTGAATCTGAGATGTTCCATGTAAATGGGAAACTTTTTAAACTGAATGTGACAAATAATCAAGAATTTTAAAAAAATATTTTCAATGGAAAAATCAAACTTCTATAATTTCAAGTGTTCTTGTGTATAAACACACACACACACACACACACACATATCTAATACATTTTTAAGATGTTTAAAAAATTTTGGTAGGTTTATTTTGGAAGAAGCCTTTCAAACATTTGAACAGTTTTTGGGTGTAGTTTCTCTAATAAGATATTATCTTTTTGTTGAAATTAATGAAAACTGAATCAGCTATTTCAAAAACTGACACACTGCAATAGAATAGTAATTTTTTTTTTTTTGTGAACACTTAGATCAAAAGCAATAAGAATAAAATGAAAGCTAAACAAAAACAGTCAAAGATCACAAACCTCTGCCAAGAAAATATTGACATTATCTTAGCGATTAGCAAGAGATGATTACTAAAATGAGAATAACTGCAATGAACTTGGACGGTCTTTTTTTTTTCTTTTTTGATGATAAATATTGAAATATTAAATTAATATTTTTGTGAAGAAAATAGTGCATTCAGAAAATGTAATGCCGTAAAGCAATTTAGGAAAGGTAATTCAGTATTTGGCATGTGAAATGTACAAAAAATATTAGTAAAAAAAATGGAAAAATAACCCAAAACTTTATCTCATACTGGATTGAACCCAAAATCTAATCAGTTTGTGCTAGTCATGAGGTTAGTTGTCTCTGAAAGTTTCATCTAAATCTATCCAGCAGATCTTAAGATATCTTGATCACAGACAAACAAATGTAACTGAATACAATAATCCTTAAGGCAGAGGTAGCTAGTCTAAAAAGAACAGCAATGAAAGGCTTCATCAAAAAAATTTGGACAACTTGATGATTAAATCTATTATTACAAAGTGCCAACAAACAATATGGTGGATAAGAAAATTGGATAAAGAAGAGTGTAAGTATGACTAAATCTAAAAGATCTGGTTGTTTACATTATTTATAGTTGGACTCATCTTTGTTATTATTGCACTGTTTCAACATTTGTGCTCTCTGGCCTTCTTCAGGGTTTCTTCAACACAACCTCAAATAGCTGTGCAACTCTTGGCCCACTTCTCTTTAATTGACAGCCTTTAGGATGTTAGGTCATGTTGGGGTTGCCTGCTTCCAAATACCTTCCACAGAAAGTTCAAATTTGAGGTGGAGAAGAGCCACAAATCCACTGGACAGTAATCAGTAAAGTTAGCTTTTTATAGCTTAAGAGCTCAGAATTCCTATGTTAAAATGACCTTGTCTCACATGTAGCTTTAGTGATAACTACCAGCCTGAATATTCAAGAAAATTTGTTAGAAAAATATGCATCCTCTGGCAGGATTTGAACCAGCATCCTCTAAGGGAAACTGTCAGTAGATCTGACATGCCTTAGACCACTCAGCCACGTAGATGTAAATAAATGAACATATTGTTTAAAAATAAAAATAGAGCATCTACTCAAATATGAGTATCCATTAAAAATAGTGTTTAAACAAATAAATGAAAAATGTCAGATTCAATCCATTTCTTAAAAAATTGTCTTTGTTTATATTAGGGAATTAAACAAAGCAGATAGATATATTTCAAGAATCCAGAGAAATGTGTCTTTAAAAGCACTATTCAGGCTTTGTTTGAATAGAGATCCTAAATGACTGAGTGGTCTAAGGCATGTCAGATCTAATGACAGTTTCCATAAATACCCATAGCTATATGGCTGGGTATACTGTTCTGGTCTTCACATTGTAGACAGTGTACAAGGATATCCCAACTATAACAGAGAGTTGATTTATATAAACATGGTGTCTTACACTGCTTCTGTGAAGCCACTTCCCATGATATTACTGAAAAAATAGATGTATGCTAATAGCTACACTTTTGTATCTGCATTTGTATCCATTTCTTATGATACCTTCTTTTCTTATGTTTTGTACATATCTCATTTTAACATAGGTGAGACTTAATATTTTTTTTATTTTTAGAAATTATAAAGAAAGACCAAAATATTTAACTTTGAGCAAAGGAATTCTTTTTAGGAAAATTTTGATTGATTTTGACATCAAATATATTGTTTGGTTCTATCGATCCTGGTCTTTTGAACAGTAGACATTATCCCTTGTTTCATGTTTAGGATTGAGTTTCCAATGCCTTCTAAAGTCTACACTTTATTTACTGTTTGACATATGATTCAAAAGTAGCATTTATTTATTTTAGAATTACACAAGAGAAACCACAAAAAGTTTAGTAGTGAGTAACTTTTCACAATTTACAATTATACTGTAAATTACTTGAATTTAATCAGCCTACCAAATATAGTCTCCATCTCCTGGTGAAAGTGGTAATCTTGTTTCTCTGAGTACACCCCTGTGATCTTGAATTTATCAAGATGAGTGTCAAGGATATGGTCTTTGAGGGACATCCTCCAGCCTATTTTGCTGTAGTTCTTCACTAGGGTCTCAACAAGCTCCACATAGTTTTCAGCCTTATGATTTCCTATGAAGCTCCGAACCAGTTTGACAAAGCTGTTCCATACTGCTTTCTCTATCCTAGTGAGTTTCTTGGGGAATTCCTTGAATTCTTATTTGAGGTTCGATGAAGACACCAGCTTTAACTTTTGCCACAGACAGCTTAGGGAAGAAATTTTGAAGGTACATGAAGTCAGTAGATTCCTTATCTAGAAATGTGGCAAATTGTTTCATAAGACCAAATTTTACGTGCACTGGAAGAAACAATACTTTCTAGGGTCCAACAGTGGCTTGCATTTGACATTATTCCTCCTTACATTATACTCTATCTACTGTTGCCAGTTCCATCTGATGTAATATGCTGTGGATAATATAGAAACTTGGCAAAACTGTCTTGAAAACCCATCAGGGAGGCTACCATCTTGAAATCTTTGATAACCTCCCAACTGTATTCTTCATATTTCAAGACATCTAGCAAGATCTTGAAACTACTGTATTCCTTTTTGAGGTGTACTAAACAATCGGGGGGTGGGGAGGGGAGATGGATATGTAGTGGATAAGAAATTAAGAATTAAAATCAACCTTCATTACTTTTACAAAAATTCACGACGATGTGTGAAATCCTGGTTTTTCCCAAATAGAAAAAAGATTGACCATGTGCTTAAAGAAAAAGTTGAAACCACATTTTGCAAGTAGGTATTAAAATGATTTTTGACCAATGGGAGTGACTTGCAAGACCAAAAAGGACTTCAGTAAGTGTGAAAAATCTAAAAGCAGATGATCAGCATCAGTGAGTCAGTCAGATGGAAGCAGCGAGAAAGACAACACTAAAATGTAATTTCAACTTTAAATTGACCTTCTCTTTCTCCTTATCTCTTTTAACATTTACTACTATGAACATTTTCTACAAATCTTGATACCCTTAACGTTATCATTGAACATGAACTCTAACCTTAGCTTCTTAATAATGTTTCTAACTGCACATTAACTTCTACAACTCATGTTATTCTTTCCTTTTAATAAATTTATATTTTATTCTTACACTATTCCACACAATTCCATATATTCCAACCTGCTGACAAAACCCTGATAAACCTGATGATAATAATTCTGGATAAAACTTGTAAGCTTTGGGAGTTTGGTTAAGTCTGACACAAAGCTGAATCAAATAAACATTAACCAGCTCCCTACAGCTACAGATACAAATTCTTGTTATGAAGTAGCATAACTTTAAGGTTTCTGAACAAGCTGTTGAAGAGGTGCTACTTGCTGGAGTTACAGGCAATTCTAATTACCTCGAACAGACCAGTCACATTGTGACAGAAGCAAAGTCCATTTTGATTGGGGGGGAAAACACTGGTGACACTTTCTCTAATCTGCAACTTGTACACTTGTACACAAATTCCACTGCTTGAGTCTTGATATCAAAAGCTTGGCATTGGACTTTGTGAAACCAAGATCTCTGGTCAGGTCATTGAGCTTATTTCAGATGGAGTAGTATGAGCTTCTCTCCTCAGCTGTAATCTGGATAAATAACTTCATCTTCTGAATTGCTGTTCTCTTCTGAAGACATCTGCTATCTCTTTGGACAAGGAGCTTAGGATAGAGTAGTATTGAAGTGATGGATGATAGAAGGTCTGGATATATGATAGAAAGCACATTTATGCAAGCTTCAAGTTTGAAAGGGTCTGTCACGCAGAAGAGGCAATTGTTTGAGTTGTCAATTGCTTTTCTCTAAATTTGTGAGATTCTGCTTTTACATGTCACTTGGTGCCAAAAGCAGATAACCAAATATGTCTTTTGGGCAAGGGTCATAACTCATCTTAACAGAAAATAGATTGAAATTTTGAAAATAAAACTTCATATTAAATAAAGAAATGATGCAAATAAAGATATTTTGTTTATTAGATGAGTAGTGTTTGCAATATACAACTGATAATGTTAAATCATACTAAATTTTTTATATCATGCTAGAAAACTTTGTTTTGACCATTTTAAAAACATCAAGTTCAATTTTACATCCACATAATTATATTTTTAGGTCTGAGCGAGTAGCCAAAAGTGGTGTTAATGGATTGTTATTGACTGAAGCCAAATATATCAACTTATCTCTACACTACCTAGAACAGGTGAGTTATTTAACAGAAAATATGGCATGTTTTCATGGTTCCATAATAAATTCATTTTTTTCTGTTTGACCATGAAGAATCAGGCTAAGATTTTCTTGATTGCTTTATCAATTAGTTAGTTAATTAGTAAGCACTTAGTATTTTAAACTGGTTATTGTTTCTCTTGTCTTCTATTTTAAAATATACTGACATCAGATTCATAAAACTCACAAAATGCAGTTAGTAAATTGAATATGATTTTTATCATTTTCTGTTAGTTTCAATCCTAATAAGGAATGATCACAAAATACTTTTCCTTCTTGATTTATGGCCAAAGCACACAAAAGCATGCTGAGACTTCTTCCTAAACAATGAAATAGTCCAGTTCTCAGTCCCAGTCTGTTTTGTCTTGAAAACAGAATGCTACATATGCTTAGCCGAATTTGCTCATGTGTCAACCCCAATTGCAAACTTTTTGCCATATCACTGTTAATTTGCTATGCATATATTGTTTGCTTGCTTTGTACTACTTTGCCATATTCTTTTCTTTTTCTTGTAATTGTTTATTGCAAGGTTTATAAAATCTATTTGTTGGGCAGTTCTGTCATTTAATTATAATTAACAATGGCCACTCGTTCTACAGTTTCACAATAAAACTATCCACTATAAATTTTTCAATATATATATATATAGGAATATATAACTAAATTTCAAAGATACTCCCAAATCTATTAAATTCAATATACTTTGTATGATGTTTGATTTTGACTATATGTGGAGATGACCTAACGGTTAACAAAACAGAAAATGAAATTACTAAAATTAGTTCAAATTCTAAATGAGGTAGTTCGTGTTCACATCACACAAATTCTCTTGAGAGAGGCTTGAATCCATCTCTCCCAAAAGATTAGATCATTGCTGTTGGCACAATGTAACCCCGTTCAATATGTCACTTGAAGAGATAGGTGCTACCAGGGGCCTTCTATCATCCAGAGAAATACCTTGAAATTCTCTGATAACCTATTAGGTCATAGGATAATTGACTGTTATCTAGTTCTGAAACATTGAAGTTCAACAATATGGATGGAGTGATTTGCAATATGCCAGTTAGATGTCAAATTTATGCATCAATGCATTGAATTACAATTGTTTGGAATTAATAAAATACTAGCAGTATAGCCCGGTGTTGCTCGGGTGTAATGAAAGCTTTAAAACTAATCCATGGTCCTGGAGCACAGACTCTTTGGACGTTGACATGAAAGACTAAAAAGCAATAGTTGTTTCCAGTTAAAGCAAAAAAAAATGAAATGGATGTAAGTCAAATTTTGATTTCCTGGTATCGACATCAAATAAGTTTTTTTCGTCGTAAACTGAATTTTGACGGCTAAATAAGTCTTCTGAGTAAATGGTATCATTGCTGAGACTAAGAACTGCAATTATACCTACTTAGAGCCAAACCCAAAGCAAAAACTAAAATAAAAGGGTTGAAAAAATACAGACATATAGGCAGATAAACAGACAAACACGCAAAGATCTTGCCTTTTATGTGTGTATATATATATATATATATATATGTTATCGATTTTCTGCACTATTGTAAGAACTGCAACCTTGAAACTTCTGAATATCATTTCTTATGTCTTTGTCTATCAAATTTGATTAAAATCGAACCACTCCTCCTATAACCCGATTTTTTCGATTATCGATTTTTGATATTTATCGGGGGTACCTTGACACAAAACCTAGCTAAGAACACTTGCAGACGTTTATAGCACAACTGTGTAAATTTTCAAGAAAATCGGTTCAGCCGTTTCGGAGTCTATAGGTAATGGATACACACACACACAAAGTTCCATTTATAAATAAGTTTAGATTTGAATACCCTGCAGTACCTTGTAGATCTACAGTGCAAATTTTGAGAATTACTAGCCTAAAATATCCTCCCTTTGTTTCCAGGTAATTGTTGCATTATCAGAAAAGAATCGTTCACACATTCCTTACCGAAATTCGATGATGACTTCTGTGCTGAGAGACAGCCTTGGAGGGAACTGTATGACATCAATGATTGCAACTTGTTCAGTAGAAAAGAAAAATATTGATGTGAGTATTATTGTTTTTAATTTTAAAATCAGACATATTTGTCCTCCTTTTATTTACCTAGCATTTCAAATTCACATTTATTAATCCTTTCTTTTTAATTACCTGTCCATCTGCATTCAGACTTGTCTTTTGTTTTTATTTGCCTATCTTGATTTTAGCCTTTCAATATATTCGTTATAGTTGTATATGCACTTATAGCACAAAGCATGAAGGAAGAAAGTGAAAAGTTTTACTACACACTGGACAACACCAAGGTTTAATGCAAATTGCAGGAAACTGCAATCGTCATAGAAGACCTGAATGCTAAAATAGGGGTGGAGTGGGATGGTGAAATAGTTGGCAAATTAGAACAAGGAATCCATAATAAATGGGGAGAAAATGTGTCTAGTGGTGCACAGAAAATACTGACTGTTAGTGTGACAACTTTCTAGTGGCAGGTAATTTTAGAATAAAAATACAGAAATTAAAGAAAGCCAAAGTAGCACCCAAAATTTAATACAACAGACACCTGAATGATATAAACTGCAATGAGATATATAGTGACAATGTTAAAAAGCAAATGCAAAGAAGAATGAGAATAGAAATTCAAAATGGGATATATTAAGAAAAGCTTTAGTGACATTTAATTGGAGTAGATAGACTTAATTGGAGTAAATAGACTAAACTATCGCCCGGTTCACACTCCACCCACATCTATTGAACAGGTGAAGAGGCTCATCCCTAGTTCCCTGTTTAGGATGTGGTTCCCGGAGAAGTGGAGATATGTTAAAGATTGCTTTTAAAAAGAAAAATGTGATGTGAGATTTCATAAAAAGCTAGCTTTTAACCACCCCATCACCTCTCCACTTTTTTAGATGATAGATAAATATTACTTTCAGAACATATTATTTTGCTGACAGGTAGAAAACTTTGACCTTGAAAAAAATGCTTAACACGTCCCCACCCCCAAAAAAAGGCTAAAATGTAATGAGAAAAACTTCAAGTTGACCCTGGCAGTAAAGGTCGCATCACACATTCGTTCTTTCTTTCTCATGTGCTGATTCTTTTTACTACTTCTCCATTCTCAACATTCCTACTAAATGATAACATACATCCAACAAAGACTGCTATGAACTCTACCCTTAACTTTCTCATTGAACATTAACTTTACAATTCATGTTATCTTTTCTATCAATAAATTTCTATTTTAACATGCAAAATTCATTCTTCCACACATTCCAACCTGCTGACAACCTTCTGATGATGACGAACAAAATAAATCCTAAGCTGTAGGGAGTTCAACTATGAATGACACAATCCCAAATTAATAAACATTAACCATCTCCCTATAGCTACAGATCCATCTTTCCCCTCAGATATAAGTTAAATAGTAAGACTAGCATCTGGACAAATCATTGTTATTTTCCAAAGATTGTTAATGCAAAAAAGACAATTATTATTATTAGAATGCAAAATGTTTTGGCATTAAATAACCTTAAAAGGGGTTGATAAACCAGAATAAAAGAAACAAGGACAGTTTTTGTATAACAACAAATACAACAGACACAAAAAGTTTTCTTAATGACTGATTATTACATCCGGTTGCTACTCATATTATCAAGTGAACTGCTTGGACACTAATTGCCTGCTTTATATGTTAATATTTTTTTTATACCTCACATGTGGACATCATAGCAGACACAAAATGTGCACAAATATTTAAAAGAAAAATGCCCAGTAGAATTTTAAAATATGTTTCTTCAAGGGTGTAAAATTTCTAATAACTTAATAACTATCAGTCAAATGCCATGTGTGATACACTCTTGGGGCGATCATGTCTCGAAAGAGACATAACTGACTGGGCAGAACGTTATCCCGCAGTAGATTGCCATTGCTTTCTGCGGTAGACTTGTTGCCAACCAAGGCTATAGAACCCAATCTGTCATGCTATTCAACCCATAGCTGGAGAGTGAGGAGATGGATTAATACCTTTCCCAAGGATATTTGTGTGAAGGTGAATGAAATGCATTTGACTGGAATTTGAGCTCAGATCTCCAACTTATTTCAAACCAATATCCATTACATCACAATTCATACATAATAGTACATAACAGCTTAATTTTTTTCCATTTGGTGAATAAATGAGGTGTCCACTTGTGTATTATCAGTACACTAGAAATGAAACCACCACTTTAAAACCAATTCACTCACTCCTACTTTAGATGTTCTGAATTATTCAGAGAAATTTGAAAGCTTCTCTCTCTCAAATGTTTTGAATTTCAGTGCAAGCAATAAAAAGTCACATCTTTTTCCACCTTTTTTCTTACAGGAATCCATTTCAACATGTCGTTTTGCTCAAAGAGTTGCACTTATCAAAAATGATGCTTTACTAAATGAGGAACTTGATCCAAATATTGTGATTCTCCAGCTCAAGAATGAGATCACACAGTTAAAGGAAGAACTTATGCTCACAACAGGACAGGAACGGACAGACAAACTCACTAAAGAAGAGATTGATGAGTAAAGTTTTATTTCACTCTGCTCAGATTTTTATCAATACTATTTATGTAACCTATGAGCACATTAATATCACAGATAGAGTATATTAAACAAAAACATTAAAACTTTCATTCATTTAATCCTGACAAAATTTTAGGATAGGTTTGTATGAATAGAAAATGTGTTCTTTGTAAGAAGTCAGTTTGTAGATCAGTATTGGTTTATTTTGTTTTATGGTATATCAATCTCAATGGATTATTTAATACTGACAAGATTTTAGTATAGGTTTGTATGAATGGAAAATGTATTCTTCGTAAGAAATCAGTTTGAAGATCTGGTTTCCTTGAAGTGTTTTTGGAAAGATTTTTGCCAAGAGTCAAATGGTGTATTATTTTTTATTACTTTTTTTTTTTTTTTCAAGCATTTTGACCCCAATTTGGAGGTTAGCTATTTGCCAATAGCTGGGTCCCTAACAGGTGTTACTACTCCAGATTAGAGTGGACTTTGGAACAACAGCAATTAAGAGGTGGTTCCACACTCCTCACAACTTCCCAATCAGAGGCCTTGCTCCTGGATGTAGTTTATTGCCATGTTCAGGGTGCTATTAGTCTGAAATGTTTATATCATTACCAAAATTCAGGTCCAAGTTTCAGTCCTCATTTTTGTTATCACAATGTTTTGGCTATTATGCCCTCTGGCTTTCATCAGGTATATATTGATCCATATTACCTACAGGGAATTTCAAACTGAACCGTTTATTTAATCAGTGGGAGTAGATTATTCTCATTCTCTTACCCATGTCTAGGGATCTCTCATTTAGTTCTTTATTTTTAGTACTGCCTAGTTATTGCCACCATGATTCTACTTAGTCCAACTACACACTACCCAGCCCAGAAATTGAATTCACATTTACTATGTCACCAAATTCACAAATCAACATTTTAATCCACTAAGCTATTATTGCTTTGTGGCTCATTTGAATTGAGAAAAAAAAAATAGATTCATGCCTTTCCCAAAAGTATTTGTGCTAAAGTGAAATAAATGTTCTCAGACAGAATTTTCACTCAGCATTGGTTGTCAACTTACATTATAGTTGTGCAACTGGGTTTTGAGATATTCAAAATGGCTGGATACATTCTTGACAAAATTTTGTAATGTTATTATTATTATTATATTTGTCATTGTTCAGTTTTTATACAAGTGCAATTAATAATATACAAGTAATATCCAATGGCTTTCATTGAAAATCCAATGACAGAAAATATCAGCAATACTTCAGCACCATCTTCAGTATTTATATTGCTTTCTTCTGGATGGTTTCATTCTTTTTTTGGCAAGTTTCTTCAAGACTGTTCCAATCACTTAAATAATGATTAAATAATCCTTTTCATATTTTACAATTTTTTTAAGGTTCATATATTTTCCAGCTTTTCATTCTCTCTCAGTTTTACATTGTGGTCTGTCAAAACAATACTGACAAATTTCTTCTCTTTGTTCATCATAAGTTAATCCAGTCTTCAGCATTGGGTACCTTGTTTGAGCTTCAGTGTCCTATAGACTTTTATATTTTTAATGGCAGTTTTTGCTCTGTTGTTTATCTGCTCAAATCCAAAGTATTTGCATAGTTCTCAGAGGATAAATATTCCCACCCAATCATATCTATTTTTGCAACTCCCAAGCTAATTTGTAGCATTTTTTTACATTACTGTTTTATATTTGCCTACACACAGGCGATATTTACTTTTGCATTTTATCTATTTCTGTCTTAATATTGTTTGTCATTTGAATTTTCATACATGGTTGGAAATTTGCTGCCACTTGACCATCCCCCTAAGGTGCCTCACTTAGGTAGTAGCAAATTTCTAACTCTTTCCTCAGTAAAATTGCCCATCACAGTACTATAAAACATTTGAATAGTTTTAACTCATCTTAATATCTTTAATTCTTCCAGTTTCTTTGTAAACATACAATAGGATTTTCTTTCAGTTTTTTTTTCTGGTCAAACAATGAAACCCCATGTTGTATTTTTATTCTTGTTGATATCAGTGCAACAAAAACTGGGAAAGGCTCATTGCACACTTACAAGGATATGAAAAGTGGAAATAGATGCCACAGTGGGACTTGAACCCTATCTCCAATATATTTCCTTATTTATTCAAGGATTCACTTGCATGGTTTGGCTCGGTAGGTAGATGACACTTGGGATAACAACTTCTGCTGGGTCAGTCTAACAGATCAACTCTTCTCTTCAACCAATGAGAACTTCATCTCTCTGCCTATCTCAACATTATGGAATTGAGATAGGCCACCCACTGACCGTCTGTCAATATAGTTCTGATGCTACCTGTTGAAGTTGTCAGCCATGCATTGTAATTTTGAGATGGGCTGAGGATAATCAGAATTCTTGCTGCTTTAAACCAACATTGAAATATAGTTCCATGCACTATAGCAACATATTATATTGTGTTTTGTTTTTTTGCTTGTTTGTTTTTGTTTTTTTTTGGCTGGGGGTGGGCGGCAGCTTTGTTTGAACTGCAGATTACGTAAATAAAACCAATATGGTAGTGCCTATGATAAATAATAATAAAGCCTCATTATGGATATTTATTTCCAGTAAATGATAATTTTCTATTTTTCCCAAAAATGGGTCAGCACAGTTAGGTAACAATATTATAACAATGCAGCAGTGAATGTGTTAAAGAATTTAATTAAAACTAAATGCTTCTAATGCTATCTTGTGACAAAAACAGCACACAATACTTTCTGGTTTATTTATATCTTTCCCCATATATTAATTTTTTTTAACTTTTTTTTTATTTAATTGATAACTTACCTTTATATCTGACAAAAATTATATTACAAAGAATATTATTTCATTATTTTCAGGTGTTCAAAGTTAGTTAATGCATTCCTTGATGAGAAAGATCCAGAAGCAGTCCTTTGTGTAGGAGCAGATATGCGCAAAATACAAAAATGCTTCAACATATTCAAGGTAACAAATGAATTATTATCTATCAAGCAATTCTTTATTTTCAAACATTTTATCTGTAAAACTTAATCTTACATCATCATCTAAGTTTTATTCTTTTTTCTTTCAGTACTTATTTGTTTTTTAAATATAATCTGTTTTTCTTTTAATTCAAATTTTAAAAAATATTTTTATACAAGTGTTTTCATCATACTATAATTCTTGGCAATTTTTCTCTAATTGTTTGAATTTTCTATTTGAAAAAAACTTTTCCTAAAAAAATTAATATTTTTTTGCATTAGAAGTAGAATGATTGGTTCATTTCTTTTCATGTGTTTAATATTTCTGATTTGTTTTTATATTTTAAGATTTCTGATTTGCTTTAAAGTTTTGTCTTTTTTAATTTAATTATTGATTTTTATTCCTAATCTTTACAGAAATTGTTAGATGAGAAAACCTCTCAGTTTTCTGCACAGTCTTCTAATTTCCAAGCTGATAAATGTTCATTATTAAACCCTCAAGATCAAGATGTCTCTCCATATTTCTCAGCAGAACAAGAGAAACTCAAGAATCTCCTTATACAAAGAGATACAGAAATCAGTATCCTTTCAATACAAATCTATGCCACATATATATATATATAAACTAAAATATAACTGCTCTTATTCCTAATGCAATACACATTTATAAAAACAGAAGACACTATCTTTACATATGGCAGATTGCACAATTCACATGACTTAAAAATTTAGTCATGCCTTCTTAAAAGCTGATGCCTTCTCCTGAGAGACTCTGGCTGTTGGGGAATGAGTGTTTTAATCAAATTATCATTTCTAGATAGATTGTTATTTGAATTCAGAGTTACCTTTCCCCTAGGCTGGTTACCAACCATGGCTGAAGAGCTTCTACCCATCCATTAGCACATCATTTGTTTTTGAATTTAGAGTCGTCCTTCTCCTAGACTGATTACAAACCAAGGAAAGATAAACCAATCTACCCTACTATTTAACCCTTAGCTGGGATTCATACCTTTTCCAAGTATATTTGTTTGAAAGTGAACATAATAAACTTGTTTGGAATTTGAACTTGGCATGCTGATTTCTCTTTCTGAGTCACCATATGCACATGAAGGAACATGTGTATAAATAACTTTTGAATAGTTTGCTTTTGGCTCTGATGCAAAACAACTACATTTCTTTATTTTAATTGATTTTTTATTATGTTGATGAAAAGAGATGATAATCAGACAGGAATATATCAGGGAAATATGATGCCTGTGCCACCCAATTTCCCACCTAAGATACGTTTGAAGCAGGTTCAACTCAGTACAAATTCTTTCATCAAATGCATCTTCAAGTGGCTCATTTCCAGAAAAAAAAATTGTCCTGAACGACTTTTAAGCAGTCGAATCTCTTTCACTAAACATTGTACATATTATATAATATCCATCTGATGATTTTGTTTTCATTCCATACATTCAACAAATTCAAATAATCAATTTTTGGGCTGCCATGTTGATTTTGCTCATTACTACTATAAGTATACACTTCTGAATATTATTTAATAGTAAATGATATGCGTAGGTTTCATGTTGCTAAAAATCGTTTATGGACTGTTGCCATTCAGAGAGTTTGTTTTTTAAAGCTGCTAATAAATGAGAACCTCCAAGAAGCATTTAGGCTTTTTTGGTCATTTAAAAATATTATGTGCTGCTAGAATTTATACACATTGTATTGCATTAGGGAAACACTTCACAACTTGAGAGGAATTATTTTCTTGATTTCTTTTATTTTTTAATTATCTGATGGAAATTTCATAGTGCAATTTAAGAATAAAGAAATAGAAAAAATAGAATACTTTGATATATTAAATAATTTTGATACAATTATTTTTTTTTTTAATTTTCAGTTTATCTAGATTGAATAAATTTGAACTTTCTTTTTTCTGTTGGACTATCTGATCATTTTCAGCCTCAGATTTATTGTTATAATTGTTTTGTGTGTGTGTGTGTGTGTGTGGTTGATTCCAATTAAGATAATATTTTAATAATTTCCGTTTTGTTTCTTTCTTTAATTTTTCTGTTTCACTTATAAGCCCAACCAACAAGAGATTTACAAAATGTTTTTTGATGTTTAGTCATTTCATCAGGCTTTAGAAAAATGGGATGAACCAAG